>JAJOZX010009174.1:42500-87500 GCA_023014485.1 Bathynomus jamesi | reverse complement strand
AAGTAAAAGATAATTCCTAGAATTTAAAAATATTTTTTTTTACCATTTTGTAGTAATAGATTCGAATTTAAAATAAATACGAGTAAATTGCGTTGTTTGATTTAAAAACAGTGAAGCTTTTGTTTTCTATCTACGATTTAATGTACAAACAATCAGTGTCCAAATGATAGAGAGAGAGATAGAGAGATAGAGAGAGATAGGTGTTGGCTAGACTCTCGTAACATCATCCCCGACTTTATGCAAGTTGACTTTATGCAGTCGTGATTTTATTCAAGTCGATTTTGTGCAGGATATTTATTTCTTCAGATTTTCTGGAAATGATAAACTCTAATTCTTGCAGACTTATCAGATTAACCTCACCTAGCATATGACCTAACCTATAACGGATTTCTTGACCTAACCTATAACGGATTTCTTGACCTAACCTATAACGGATTTCTTGACCTAACCTATAATCTAATTTATAACCTAACCCAGTGGTTTTCAAATTTTTCAGACCAAAGAACGTTTCCAAAATTTAAATCCACGTCGCGGAACCCTGCTATAAAATAGTTTTATTTTCACATCATTTGGCCAAATCGCCTCATACATTAATATTAATCTCTCCCAAATACCGAAAGGAGCAATTTAACCCTTTCGCTCACGAATTATGACATAGAGTAAAAAACAAATTTGCCTTTGTGTGTGGTTATACAAGAATCAATATGGTTTATTTTTCAGCTACACAATCAATTGTCTACCCAGTGAGTGAAAGGGTTAAAGAACATCGCAAAAGGTGTGGGAAAATGGTAATTTGGTTACTCGTAACAGACAAGCTCGGCCGATAATAACTACTGCAAGACAGGATCACATTATTGAAAGCGTCTTAAGCAACAACTTCATGAAAGCTTCATGAATATGTGCGGCCGTTCAGGAGGACTATGGAGTTGCTGTCAGCACGTCCCCTGCCAAAATAAGTCTTCAAGGAAGTGAGCGACAAGGAAAAGCTTTGTTTTCAAAATTATTAAACAGGCGTGATTAATGGAAGAATGTTCTGTGGAAGCGAAAGGCGTAGGTTTGTGAAACGATGGAGCCATGACAATTGCCAGTCTTACTGTGACAGTAAAACTGCGAAATATGGTAGTGGTTTTGTTATTGTGTGGCGTAGCTTTGCTTCAGCGGAAATGGGTGATTTCATGAAAATCGATGGAAATACGAGTAAGACTCACTACCACAAGATTGTGCAATTCATTTAATTGGAAAGATAGTCACGTTCCATTAAGGTAACGACCACAACATACTGCAATACTCAACTTGGTTTACTTTTGCAGGCAGAATCAGATTAAAAGAATTCACAAAGCTCTTATCTAAACCCCAGTGAGTATTTAAGGAAACAACTAAAGAATGGTCTTAAAAAGGAAACCAACAAACCTACACAAAAATGTTTTGTTGACTCATACAAAATTAAAGGTGTTAAAAAAGATGTTTTTTTTTTAGACACACAAATTGTTTTTCGTGCTACAAAATTCTGTTAATAATAATTTGGTGCAGTAAAAAATATCTGGTTTGATCTTGCAGAATCTGTTTTTTAAATTAAACAATTCCTTTAAATTAAACATAAATTATAAATTATGATTATTTTGAAATGTTTTTTATTTTAGAATTTTTTCTAACTTTAACTGAACTATTGTATTTTCACTTACATTATGCGTACAGAAATAAATATATAATTTTTTTTTACCCTTACCGGATTCGAATCGTTCACAGTTGTTTAACTTTCATTGTAACAGTAAAGTTTTTGAAGAAGTGGACCTACAGCTTTACGCGTGTTGAAACCATGGGTCCTTACATCATTTGGAGGCAGAGGACGGTCACCCATCCAACTACTGTACTGAACAGACCCAATGTTGCTTATCCTCACTCATCTAACGGGAAGAGGGGTTGCAACGTGGTCACGTCGTATCCAGTTTCACATCATCGATAGAAGAAAATTTTCCTATTCTCACTCTTCTCTTTTACCCTCAAAATTCAATTAATAAATGTATGCGGACGTAACGAATGAATAAATAATTTCCACAGGCAGCTTCGTTTGAGTTTTCGACTCGAAGAATTGAGGAGATATAACGTTAAACGAAGAGGGGAAAAAACTGGAGTAGAATATTCTCCAAACGGTGTTTGAAGAAATTTTATTCAATTTTATTCTATGAAACTTTTAGCAGTGTAAATAAAGGTTAGGTATAATTAGATTAGGCAACATTAATTTATATGAAGTTAACCTAGGTTAAGTTATTTTGGTTAGATAAAATTTGGTTAGGTTGGATTAGGTAGTTTTATTTTTTGTAGGTTTGTTTCTGAAGGTTCGAGCATTTTTTGTCGAAAATGTCTGCATTCGAGAAGAATTCAATTCCATTCAAAAACATATTCAGAAAAGAATACAAATGACAGAGTTTGACAATTTACAGATATTTGATATGGCAATATATTCATAGTACTTTCATTTGAAAGCATGGAGGCTTTTTAGGCAAAATTAATGGTATTTAGTTTACTTATTACATAAAAAGTGAAAGTGGCAAGTAATGGTAATGATGACGACAAAAAAAAATAGAAATAATAATAAATACAATGTAAAGTTTACAAAATGTTACATAATTTTAAAGTAAATGATTTATTGTATATTTGGTAGAAAATAAATAATGCTTAATAAAAAGTATAAAAATGAATAAATTACTGAATTAAAAGTGCTTAAAGAAATTAGCATATTTCAAATAGTTGATAATAAAATGGGAACTTCATTCCTATGGCAAAAATAGCAGTACAGTAGTGAACTTATACATCAGTAAGAATTAATGAAGTGGTTTTTTAGTAATTTACGAAATACATTTAGTGGTGAAACCTGCCTGATATGCATTCGAATTGCATTCCATACATCCGCTCCTTTGAGAGAGAGTGCATTTCCCGCAGTTTCTATTGTATAGTTGGTTTGTGTTTAAAAACCCTGGGCAGTCTGGTGTTATAACGATGGTGTATTTGATGGGGGCGTAATTGTTCTTTGTATGGGTGATGCATGTTGATTTTTATTGATAACCTTGAACATAGTGACAGCAACAATGAATTTGTACAATTCATTTAGTTTACAAATGTAAACAAATTGTCTATTTTTGTGATTTTATTACGTTCAAATTTTATTCTTAAATAGATTGCTTCGACTCAATAAATTAGGAACTTAACTGAACTCAATTGGAAACACTTTTATTATCTCAAAAAGAACTTGCTTTCTGAGATACGTGTGTGTGTGTGTGTGTGTGTGATACCGACCATACGTGTCTATACAATATTTCTGGCCAGTATAATAGGGTTGTACTAAAAATAAAGATGATTTTATTCTCGATCAACGTATTTATAATCATTATTATTATTATTTAAAATTATATTCCTTCAATGGTTGTTCCAATAAAATGGTTTCAGCATTGAAAACTTCATGTTTCATTGTAACCATACACAAAATAACATTTGCAGATTAGAATCAAATGTACTCGTACGTTTGAATACATTACTTATGATTATCATATTTCCAAATAAAGTTATTTCAGTGTACGCGAAGTAGATTCACTATTAACATCCGCCATAACTTGAAAAGAAAATGTCACATGAATATATCTCAGAAGTTTAATTTTATCTATTTATTCTAAAGGTATTTACAGGGTGTCCATAAAGTTACGCATCATAAGAAAATACATTTATTTTGTTATATTTATTTATTTTGTTTTATTTATTTGTTCGAAATGATTCCCACCAATCTCAAACCTTGTTTGTAAACGAAAGAGCAGGTTTCTTTGAATGTTCCTCAACATATTTGGCCTGATGGAGACAAATAGACATTGCTTATGGTCTATGATTCGTGACTTTATGGACACCCTGTATATTTACTGTAATAAATAATATTCAAATGCATATTGCTTTAATTATTTAAGAAACGTATCATTCATGTTAAATCTATTATTTGCCATTTCAGTATGGGCAACAATAGACGTTTAGTCATTTTTGGATATTTTAAAGTGTTGTAAATTTGGTGTATTTCATATCGCGTTTGTGCACCAACAAAAATATTTTATGATTTTTGCAAACAGTGGCTTTTGTAACAATTTTTTTTTTTTTTTTAATTGCAAATAGAAGATTGTATGCCAATTAAATTTATTTAAAAGTTATTTGTAATTTAACAAAATGTTGTTATAAAGCGCTCTTAACCCTAGAAGGCCAGTGCGGAACCGCGCACACAGCAACTAGTGTCGGGTCTACGTAACCACATAATGAAAATTACATTTATAGGTTCAGTTAAACAATTTATTGTTATTATTAAACAATAACAAAATTCAGCTCGCGTCCAGTAAAAGACATCATTTCCAGAAAAGCAAATGCACTTTTATTTTAATAGGCCACGCTTGGCTTTCTTGGGTTAAGCGTTTTGTAAAACCCACAGAATGTATCTTCAAGATGATGTATTTTCTTCCGAGAGATTGCAGCGTTATTTTATCGTCCATAATGTGTGTATCTCAATAAATCTGCCTCAAGATAAATTTAACTTTATTTATCCTTTCATTAAATTAAAATCAACAATCGTTTAATTAAAACTTGAAGCAAATTAATGGTGAAGAAAAAGCTAATGAAAAATACATGCGCCTTGAACCACATTCATATTCAGTGTGTGTGTAAGTTAGATTGAAGCAAAGGGAGCAATGTAATATGTCCATACAAAATGACATATTGCTTTTATTTGTATATCCTATGTTTTGTATGTCTTACGTATATTATGGTAACAATTATTTTACCAGATTGGTATTCCAAATTAACATACCTACAGAGGGTTGACAAAAGTAAATAGACACCATGATGATTGTCCTCAAGAACAAATGGCAAAGCTCATCAATGGGATGCCAGAACGCTTGTCACCTTTACATATGCAAGGGCGAAAACAACACATGTCCAAGTATGTGATTCGATAATTTTGTTATTATTTATTTATCGACTTTATTATCAAATAAAAAACTATGGAAAAGCTAAGGCTAAGGTGAAGTGACAAGCTTGACCGACGTCAGAATGAACAATTCGGGAGAAAACAAAACCAAGGTTAAAAGTCGAAGGTGTCTATTTAACATTTGTGAACCTTCTGTATACATAGATTGTATTTGAAATCCGATTTTATTCGACAGAATTATGTTGACGCATTTTATTTGTCACCTTCTGATATACATATACGTGCAGACGTAACCTTTTGGTTTGATTTTACTCTGACGCGACATTTTACAATTTGACTTATTTCACGTTTGGTTTTGAAGTCTCGGTTTACAAAGTGATGTGGCACGAACGCACATCTTTCACTGGGTTTATAATTAATTTAATAAAAAAGACATATATATATGTGTGTGTGTGTGGGTGTGTGTATACTGTATATAAGGCGGGCCATAGATATATGCATTTTTTTAGGTTTTTCCAAGTTACAGGTCTTAACACTTACTGTAATCTACCACCATTTACATGAAAAATAGAGTTGATGCAAAATTGAAAGCTCATTATATCAATATTTAAAGTCTGGCCTTGAATGTAATAATAGTTCCATTCAGTAAATTCTCCCCATAATAAATAAGAAATTTCCCCGTATAAAAGTATTTACTCAAAAATTTAGAAAAATCATACTGAAGGTATGGAAAGACCTTTATTTATCATTTTCTCTTGCAAACATGTTAGTTTCCCATTGAGAGCTACCGTCGCGGCCAATGTCGTAACACCGCTTCTCATACATCAGTGAAGTTAATCGACGCTAAATCTGGGTGGTAGTTGGGTTAGGGGACTGTCCCTTGCATCTAGATTATGTAGCGCCCCTTAGTTCGGATCCCACATAAAGTTGTGCTCCCCTTTGTCGTGTGACTTTAGATTTTGCGAAGGAGGTTAAATAAACCTCATCAAATACAAGTTTCCCATTGATATTTTCTAATTTTCCGGAAAAATATCGCGCGAACCGCTTGTGTTTGACATGCCGACGATGCTTACAACAGACGTCGTTTCTAAACACGTAAACCATAAATTTCTGGACTACTCCATTATGTCTAAGTATCCAGAAGACAGGATAACCAAATTATTTTTACACGGCAGTATACGAGGTCCAGTCAATAAATTCGCGGAATCACCATTACTCTGGTTTCAATGAAACAATTCCGCGAATTTACTGACTGGTCTTGGTACAGTGTTTGGTTTAGTTTACTATATTGAAAAAATATATATTTTTCTAAAAAATATTTTCAATACTTCATTGAACTGCAGTTCACGTGCTATACGCTAAGTATGCCCTTGTTTAAGGACTTCCAACTGTAAAAAGACGACTGGAAAATAATTTTCATTTCATTTTAAAGGTTTGGAAGGAAATGTACAAAAAAGTGAAGAGTAGAAAGTTCTCAAAAGTCAAATATTTAAAAGCCAAGTCCTGGATGAAAAGCTTAAGATATAGCTTACTGGAGGAATAAGTGAATATAATTTCGTTAAATTACCCGATTTCTTATGTACAGTAGCGATATTAATCATTATTATTATCATCATAAGTAACACAGTAAACCATAAATTTCTGGACTACTCCATTATGTCTAAGTATCCAGAAGACAGGATAACCAAATTATTTTTACACGGCAGTGTACGAGGTCCAGTCAATAAATTCGCGGAATCACCATTACTCTGGTTTCAATGAAACAATTCCGCGAATTTACTGACTGGTCTTGGTACAGTGTTTGGTTTAGTAGTACGTGTACAGGGTGGGCCGTAAGTTTCCATACATAGGAAAAATAAACATTTTTTTATGGACAACCATTTTTATTTATATAATATGCTCTACATGGTTGCCATTGTTTTGAAAACACATTTCAATACGTGTTCCCCACTGTTGATGAACACGCATTAGCACAGTTGACGTTATGCTTGTAATGGCGTTGGTGATACGTTCCTTTAGATGATTTATGTCTCGTATCTTTTCCTGATACACCATGGCCTTCAAGTGCCCCCAAAGATAGAAATCAAGGGGGGTGAGATCTGGGATCTGGGAGGCCACTCCACAGGACCACGCCGACCAATCCAAGCATCCGGAAACTACTGCTGATCCAAATACCGACGCACGTGAAGACCATAATGAGGTGGAGCTCCATCTTGCTGGAAGTAAACTGGGAAGTTACCTTCCTCGTTAGCAGGGATGGGAAAATCTCTTCTTGCAACATGTTAAGATACCTTTCGGCATTAAGATTTCCACTGACAAAAATTGGTCCAATAATTCTGTCACCCCATATCCCGGCCCACACCATCACTTTACCGGCACCTTGCATCTTCGTCGGACTCAGCCAGTTAGGGTTAGCATTACTCCAGTAACGTATGTTTTGCCGATTACCTCTCCATTGACGTAAAAATTTGCTTCATCAGTAAACAAGATCTTAGTTGAAAAGTTTGCATCCTCGTTCACTTTGGTTAATGCCCATTCACAGAATTCCATCCGTCTATCCGGGTCGTCTTCACTCAAATGCTGTTGCCATATGCAATTTGTATGGATGCCATTTGTTTGCTTTCAAAATGCGCCTGATACTCGATCTGCTGACACCACTTTCTGCAGACAACCGTCGTGTACTTTTTCTGGGACTCCGTGTAAGCACTGTAAGTATCGTAGCTGTTGTGTCTTCATCGGTGGCTGTACGTCTTGGACCACTTCGCGGTTGATCTGCAACATTTCCAGTTTTCTGAAACTTGTTAATAAGTTTTGCCACAGTGTCGTGTGTGATGTTCGTTCCATGTTGTCTGTTAAAGTTCATTGCAACCATGCGACTGCTTCCCGACCCAGCCATCAGTATGATTTCAATTCGTTGCTCTTTCGTCAAACGCATATTCTTAGGGTATCTGAAACATAAAAACAAACGTTTAATTTTTCCTATGTATGGAAACTTCGGCCCACCCTGTACATAGTTTTACTTTTCTAAAAAATATTTTCAATACTTCATTGAACTGCAGTTCACGTGCTATACGCTAAGTATGCCTTGTTTAAGGACTTCCAACTGTAAAAAGACGACTGGAAAATAATTTTCATTTCATTTTAAAGGTTTGGAAGGAAATGTACAAAAAAGTGAAGAGTAGAAAGTTCTCAAAAGTCAAATATTTAAAAGCCAAGTCCTGGATGAAAAGCTTAAGATATAGCTTACTGGAGGAATAAGTGAATATAATTTCGTTAAATTACCCGATTTCTTATGTACAGTAGCGATATTAATCATTATTATTATCATCATAAGTAACACAGTAAACCATAAATTTCTGGACTACTCCATTATGTCTAAGTATCCAGAAGACAGGATAACCAAATTATTTTTACACGGCAGTGTACGAGGTCCAGTCAATAAATTCGCGGAATCACCATTACTCTGGTTTCAATGAAACAATTCCGCGAATTTACTGACTGGTCTTGGTACAGTGTTTGGTTTAGTAGTACGTGTACAGGGTGGGCCGTAAGTTTCCATACATAGGAAAAATAAACTTTTTTTATGGACAACCATTTTTATTTATATAATAATGCTCTACATGGTTGCCATTGTTTTGAAAACACATTTCAATACGTGTTCCCCACTGTTGATGAACACGCATTAGCACAGTTGACGTTATGCTTGTAATGGCGTTGGTGATACGTTCCTTTAGATGATTTATGTCTCGTATCTTTTCCTGATACACCATGGCCTTCAAGTGCCCCCAAAGATAGAAATCAAGGGGGGTGAGATCTGGGGATCTGGGAGGCCACTCCACAGGACCACGCCGACCAATCCAAGCATCCGGAAACTACTGCTGATCCAAATACCGACGCACGTGAAGACCATAATGAGGTGGAGCTCCATCTTGCTGGAAGTAAACTGGGAAGTTACCTTCCTCGTTTAGCAGGGATGGGAAAATCTCTTCTTGCAACATGTTAAGATACCTTTCGGCATTAAGATTTCCACTGACAAAAATTGGTCCAATAATTCTGTCACCCCATATCCCGGCCCACACCATCACTTTACCGGCACCTTGCATCTTCGTCGGACTCAGCCAGTTAGGGTTAGCATTACTCCAGTAACGTATGTTTTGCCGATTAACCTCTCCATTGACGTAAAAATTTGCTTCATCAGTAAACAGATCTTAGTTGAAAAGTTTGCATCCTCGTTCACTTTGGTTAATGCCCATTCACAGAATTCCATCCGTCTATCCGGGTCGTCTTCACTCAAATGCTGTGCCATATGCAATTTGTATGGATGCCATTTGTTTGCTTTCAAATGCGCCTGATACTCGATCTGCTGACACCACTTTCTGCAGACAACCGTCGTGTACTTTTTCTGGGACTCCGTGTAAGCACTGTAAGTATCGTAGCTGTTGTGTCTTCATCGGTGGCTGTACGTCTTGGACCACTTCGCGGTTGATCTGCAACATTTCCAGTTTTCTGAAACTTGTTAATAAGTTTTGCCACAGTGTCGTGTGTGATGTTCGTTCCATGTTGTCTGTTAAAGTTCATTGCAACCATGCGACTGCTTCCCGACCCAGCCATCAGTATGATTTCAATTCGTTGCTCTTTCGTCAAACGCATATTCTTAGGGTATCTGAAACATAAAAACAAACGTTTAATTTTTCCTATGTATGGAAACTTACGGCCCACCCTGTACATAGTTTACTTTTCTAAAAAATATTTTCAATACTTCATTGAACTGCAGTTCACGTGCTATACGCTAAGTATGCCCTTGTTTAAGGACTTCCAACTGTAAAAAGACGACTGGAAAATAATTTTCATTTCATTTTAAAGGTTTGGAAGGAAATGTACAAAAAAGTGAAGAGTAGAAAGTTCTCAAAAGTCAAATATTTAAAAGCCAAGTCCTGGATGAAAAGCTTAAGATATAGCTTACTGGAGGAATAAGTGAATATAATTTCGTTAAATTACCCGATTTCTTATGTACAGTAGCGTTATTAATCATTATTATTATCATCATAAGTAACACAGTAAGTAAGTATTACTGACGTATATCATAGAGACAATATAAAAACTTTTTCAGCCATATGTTTGGATCGTATTAACTCTTCCTGTAAATATTAAGAGCAGCGCCGTGTAGAGAACATTTAAGGGGCAGGGGCTCAAGGCCATAAAAGGACACCTCTTTGGGGGGTCCGGAATAATTTCCCAGCCAGGTGGTACATTGTGGCGTGTCTTCAGAGAGGAGTTTTAACGTGGAACTAATAATTTTATTGGGTTTTACAGATTTTTTCACATTACAGATTAGTTATACTCGTAAAGTTACTTACTAAATATCGGGAAACCTCTGGATTTCTTAAGATGTTAGTTAAATGAAGGTGCAATAAACAATAAGAGTACAGTCGCCAGTACTTAAATATTAAGTGTAAATAAAAAAACATGAAAATTCTAATATATTTTGTTAAGTACTTTAAGTGTTGTAAATTTGACACATTTTTCCCATATGATGTATTCAGTGTTATAATGGGGTATGCGTTCCTGCAGACAAATTTTCGGTCTCGCTAACTTAAATTAAGAGCCTATATAAAAATGCGACTCTCCTTGACAGGAAACGCATATTTCTTTTGTCACCATACTAAAGCAGGATAAAAAAAAAGTTTACTCTATTCATATACATAAAAAAGTTACTGGAAAAGGGGCACCGCCGAGTCATGAAGGGAAAAGAGCAGGGGTCCAAGCCCCTGTGGTCCCCTCGCCCCTCTGCACGGCACTGATTAAGAGCAATGCATAATGATTAACTGCGAGTAAACACTCAAGACCTCTAATATTCCATACAAAGTTGATTTCCTTAAATGCCTAATAAACCTCCAACTTAAGGGGGATAAAATAATAATAATAATTATTAATTTATAACATTATTTATTACGTATGAATATAGCCTACCATGGTATGGGGTTGGATTTTCAGTATGGCATATTTTCCTATTTCTGATTGCTCCTAACTAATGAAACTAGTGAAGAGGATTAAAAAATATTAGATATGCTGTCCGGATCCAGACAGCCGACATATTTTATACGGACAGACGCGAATAAAACCATATTCCGATTATAAAATTTACTTTAAAATACAGGAAAACTTTGACATTTTCAAAGACTCAAAATCAAACGTTTTTCTCTTCTTTTTGTAAATTTGAATCGAGTTTCAATGAAGAGATTAAAAATGGTGATTTTAAGTCCATTTCGGTAAAATTAACGTGCCTCACATTAAGAAAACTCTTCTTAGCCTTCGTTTCTATGTAAACTTTAAACACCTTTTGAAGGTGTGGTGTTTGAAGTTCTTAAATTGGTTCTTAAAAGAACCAAAAGTAAAGTAGTTTTTTATTATAAAATAGTATTAAATCTCAATTAATTAAAAACAACCCAAATAACGCAACTGGGTGTATCTACGTTATCGGATGTAAAAACTGTGATTTAGTATATAAAGAACGACGCTTGTGTAGAAGAACGTTCCGCACAAGATGAGGAGGGAGAACGAACAAATGAAAAAAGGTAACACCCGGGAATCGAACCCGGGACGTCGAGCGTCGTTCTTTATATATATATATATATATATAATATAAAGAACGACGCTTGTGTAGAAGAACGTTCCGCACAAGATGACGAGGGAGAACGAACAAATGAAAAATGAGGTAACCACCCGGGAATCGAACCCGGGACCTTCCGATTGCCGAATTGTTCGTTCTCCCTCCTCATCTTGTGCGGAACGTTCTTCTACACAAGCGTCATTCTTTACATTAATTATACTGTGTGTTGTTTGCAGTTAAAAAAAAATATATATATATAATTATATATATATATATATAATTGGTAGAAGTTTGTTTACAGAACCACGAATAATTCTAATGCATAAACACTTAAGATTAATACATACTCTAATTAATAATTCTTATTTATGATATATGTATTATTAACTAATTAATTTTAATTAAGAACCCAGTAAAGGCCTAAAGCTGAAGGGCCAAATTAAATAAAATAAATAGTCAAATTTCACAGTTATTTATGTTAAAACAAAAACTATGAAACTCTATATTTTATCATTAAAGGTTATTCAGTTCAGTTCAGTTCAGTTGTTCATGAATATTATTTATATTTACGAAACGATGCGAGTATGTACAGAAATAATCCTCGTATTAATTGAAAAGATTAAAAAAATTCTGTTAAAAATTAAAGCAATTAAAAAGAATATTCTAGTGCGTACATTCATAACCTTATCTCACACTTCCCGACCTCAGTGAGTGACACTGTTTGCCCAGAAGCGAAGTGAAGATACTGAGGTCGGGGGTTCGAGTCACAATAATAATACAGGAGTAAGAGCAATGGACAACATTAGTTGGCGTGAGCGTTGTGCCAGTTTCAGGCCCTCCTGAATGATTATTACGTGCATTCATAAATATTTTTTAATGTTGGAAGGAGGGGCCAAGAAGAAGGAGAAAGCCAAAAACAAGGTCTCCGAAGTTCAATGTGCCTTTTTTTTTAGAAATTTTGAAAAGATTGTGCAGTGTGAAAGATGCATGTATGTGTAGTGAGGAATAGAAAAAAGTGTGTTTGAGAACATGCTTGACTAATTACAGGGTAGATAAGAGACGGAAAAATATCAGCTAAGGAGGACAGTGACGGGGAGAAACGGGAGTTCCAGCACTCCCTGTCTCCTGCCTAACGTTCACCACGGAGTACTTCCCTGGTCGAATGGCGTCTACAATCTCCTCCTATAGACACCATATCTTGATAAAATATAGTTTTCCTCAACACTGCTGTTCATCAACTGCCAATTTCTCTCTCTTTTATCTGCATTGTACAAACATATAAATCCGTCTTTTCTTTCCTTTCTTCAGCACCTGACTAGGTGTTTAAATACAGTAAATCCTCGATATAACGGAACTCGATATAACGGAGAAGCGATTTAGCGGAAGGATTTTTCTCCGTTGAGTGATCAATTTAGCGAACTAGTTCGTTAAATCAGAATAGTGCTCCGTAAAAAGGAGGGACGGACGCGCACGTGTTTTCGTGTGTTCGTGTTTTGTTTACATGTGGCCAGTCTGTACCCTGTCGCCTCGCCGCTGTGTTGCATTGCTGCTCACTGTGTTTGTGCTTAACTGTGTTTTTATTATCATGCCGAAAGTATTTCAGAGAACAAGTGGTGGTGAGAAGGTGAAAAGAGCGCGTTTAGCTATTGTGCAGAAGTTAGAGATAACTGAAAAGCTTGAGAAAGGAGCGTCAGTGGCTGCTGTGATGGCAGAGTATAACATTAGAAAAACACAAGTTTACCAACTGAAAGGTGATAAGCAGCACCTTAAGAGCTATAGGCTGCAGCATGAGACGAGTGTTAGTACTAGTGACAAAAAAAAAGGCTCTCGAAAAGAAGTCATTAAAGAAGCCATCACATCAAGACCTGGACGACGCCGTGTACAACTGGTACAAACATCAAAGGGCTCAAGGGCTGCCGGTCCGAGGTCCAGAGCTCCAGTCAGCTGGATTAATGTTTTCAGAAAAATTAAATATTGAAAATTTTCATGCTAGCGCTGGCTGGGTGACTAGGTTTTGTGCCCGGCACAATATCACGGACCGTATGATTGTCAGCGAAAGATGCAGCGCTGATACCGGCAGTGTTGCTCCCTTCGTAGAAGAGATAAAGGTGCTGAGGATAGAAACGAATCTGCAGGACTTCCAAATCTACAATGGTGATGAGACTGGCCTCTTTTGGAAGGCATTGCCGAGCAACACGCGGGCAGCGAGAGCAGAAGCAAGTGTCCCGGGGCACAAAATGAGCAAGAGTCGTGTGTCTGTCCGACTGTGTGCCGATGCCGATGGTACCCACCGCCTGAAGCCGATGGTTGTTGGAACTGCGAAGAGGCCAATGGCATTACGCCCCTTCATGAACAGTCTTCCTGTCCTCTGAGGGTAACAAGAAAGCTTGGTTCACGAGGGAAGTTACCAAACACTGGTTCGACAACTGCTTTGTCCCAGCTGTCCGGTCTTTCCAGGTGAAGGAAAAGGGAGTGAATTATAGAGAAGTTAAGGCCCTGTTGCTCTTGGACAATGCTCCTGCGCATCCTTCTGCTGATGTGTTGTGCTCCAGAGATGGGAAGATAAGGGTCAAGTATTTGCCGCCGAACACCACTTCACTAATCCAACCTATGGACCAGGGGGTAATCAACGCTTTCAAACAGCATTACCGTCGGCTCATGCTTGATGATGATCTTGTTGTGGAGCTTCCCCCGGCAGAAGACGTGCCAGATACAAGAGGAGAAAGAAGTCTGCAGGCCTACAAGAACTACAACTTTAATGATGTAGTGCACAATGTAAAAAAAGCATGGGGTATGGTGAGTGTTCGAACCCTGGTCCATGGCTGGAATGCCTTGTTTGGCCACAACCATCAAACCCAGCTGCAAGAGAAGACAACAGACTTCGAGGGATTGACGGTAGAGGAATGCAGAACAGTCTTCCGCAATGCTGGAGAGGACGATGTACAGCAAGAGGACATCGAGGAGTGGCTGGAGAGTGATGGTGGAGACCCCGGGTACCACATCCAATCTGAAGATGAGATTGCTGCAGAAGTTTCTTTGGCCTCAAGTCCCTCAGAAACAAACTTGGAAGAAAAAGAAGAGACATCTACAACTCCATCGATGAAGCTCTCTGAGGTGCGAAATAATCTTGATGCGCTCCTCAACTTCCTGATCACCACCAAGCATGAAGACCTGCAGCCCTTCTATGACCACCTGAGGGAGATGAGAACCAGGGTCGTCAAGAAACAACAAGCCATGTGTGCCCCGACCCAGACTAAGATTGATGATTTCTTCAAGCCTCCTGCCACTCAAAGACAAAGATCTGACAGCCATTCTTCTCTTGATGTTCCACTACCCTCAACATCAGGATTGTCATCAACCCTTTCATCTTCACCAACTCCAACCCTCAGCTTTTCTCGCAGTGCTTCCACTACACCAGAGCCAGTCACCCCAGAGGGACCTGCCGTGCTTCTGGAGGGTGATGTTGAGACAGAGTAATTCACCCCCTCAAGCCTGGCACACGTTTGGGGTCATACCTGTGTCAGGCCACCTACAACAAAGACCATAACCCCAAATTTTAAGGTAAGCTATATCTACTTCTTTTGTCTAGGGAATTCTTCCTAAGCACTATGCATAATTTTTTTCATGCCTGAAATTTTGTACAATTTAAGGGAATTTTCGATTTAAGGGAATGGGGTGGCTGGAATTAGTTCGTTAAATCGAGGATTTACTGTACACGAAAGACCCTAGAATTGTTCTTTATTTTACCCTGTGGGTGTGTAACATACGATTATAGGGGAAAATGGTACAAAATGGACCAGTCGGGCCATATGGACCACCCAAGATATCTCGGTTTGCAGCTGCTGCCACCTTGCGGCCGAGATATGTACTTATACCTCTGTGTATCAGTTGAACGTCACAACAAGGCGAGGTTGGAAGCCAGTTTTTGTTTACGTGCAAAATAGTCCAAAATTTTACACCATCAGCTGATCTACCGGTAAGCCTCTAATAAAAACATGTTTGTAGTGATACCGCGACTTATAACTTCAAGTATTATTGCATGATTCTTGGGTAGGAGAGTGTGACTAAAACTGACAGGTTAAACATTCTTCTTCGTTTGTAAGATTTCCAATGAGGTGGTGTTTTCATTCAGATTGCTCTTGGGGCAAAACGGCCCATTTTTGCAAGGGGCAAAATGGCCTAGGGTGCCATTTTACCCTCAGGTGTTCCATTTAACATCAAGCTTCCAATGGAAGCCTTGTCAGTACATTAACCCCCTATGTACTTGGCAGTGACACTCTGAGCTACTCATACCCTGAATGGGTGTATGGGCAGAGAGATGCCTTATGTAAAACAGTCAGCCTTTTCTTATAACTTAAACTTCATCTGTTGACATGTCTTGAACGTTGATTATATCAGGTTGTAACATAAATTCTGCTCGATTAGAAAACGGACGATAGATAATAGAATAACTTCAAGATAATGTTAAACAGTTTTAGAAATGCTGCAAAATACACGCGGCGACAGGTTCGCACAGGTTTTATCACGATACAGAATGACTTAGGCTAGTGTAGGATTAGGCTAGTGTAGGATTAGGCTAATGAATATTTTCTCTGGTGTTTTCCATACAGTTACAACGCCACCCCTACGATATTGCAGTAATTGAAAAAACATGGAGCCCACGAAAGAGCATATTCGACATGACATGTGATGCTCTATGAGTTCCATAAAGGATCTAACGCTTGTGAATCCGCAAAAAACATTCAGTGTGTTTATGGAAGTGATGTGAGCGAATGGATGTGTAGGAGATGGTTTGAGAAGTTCAGAAATGGAGACTTCAGTCTGAAAGATTATCAACGAACAGGACGACCAAATGAGTTAGATGAGTTGCTGAAAGCAACAGTGGAGGAAAATCCAACGGTAACTGTAAGAGAACTTGGCCTGCGACTCGGCATTATCCATATGACCATTCATCATCATTTGAAGCTATCAGGAAAAGTAGTGAAGGTTGAAAAATGGGTTCCGCATGATTTGTCACAAGCGAATCTTCAACATCGAATCGATATTTGCACATCACTGCGTTCTCGGCAACTGCAGGCACCGTTTTTGAATCGGATCGTCACTGGGGATGAAAAATGGGTCCTCTATAACAATATTAAGCGTCGACAACAGTGGCTTAGCAGTGAAACAAATCCTGAACCCCAGCCAAAGAAAATTTTGCTATGCGTTTGCTGGGATATGCAAGGAATTATTCATTTTCAGCTTCTGCCAGATAACCAAACAATCACACCTGAAGTCTACTGCCAACAACTTCAACGATTGAAGATGGCATTACAAGAAAAACGTCCTGCATTAATTAATCGCAGAGGTGTTCTATTCCACCAGGATAACGCGCACCCTCACACTGCTCGAGTCACCACTGCCCAATTGGAGGCATTTGGTTGGGAAAAAATGCCTCATCCACCTTATTCTCCGGACATCGCACCTTCAGACTACCATTTATTCAGAAGTCTACAACACCACCTAGATGGACAAAAGTTGCAATCCAGGGAAGCTATCGAAAACGAAGTGATCGCTTTTTTTTAACTCGAAACCAAGGGATTTCTTCGAACGTGGCATAAAAATCTTTTCTCCAGGTGGGAGGAGGTTATAGAAGAAGAAGGGAATTATATTGATGATTAATTTGTCATTGTCATTTAATTTTTGTTGTGAATAAACTAAAAATTCGAGCACAATATATGTTACAACCTTATAGATACACTACGTTCCAAATTATTAGGCAGATTGCATTTTCTCCAATGTTTTCAAAAGTTATTTACCGATTTCAATGAAATTTATAGCAAGTAATTATATATAGTAGCGTTGATGGTATTGATTTCAACAAAATATTTTGATAATTAAAATAATTATCGTTTTGTTGAAAAATATGTAAAATATCGTGTTTGAAACTATTAAGCACGTATTCTATTTACAGATCTAAATGGTCAAAATGGGTAAGGAGGATGATTTGATCCCCAGCTGAGAAAAGAAAAATAGTCAAACTACTCGCTGAAAATATAAAATATATTGAAATTGCGAAGCAGCAGGCAGGGTTCATCGAACTGTAAAGAAACTTGTAGCGGAGGGCACCAAACTGAGGCAGCGAAATGATAAAGGAGCTATAAGAAAAGTGACAAGGCAGCAGATATCTGTAATCAAGCACAAAGTTGCAAAGCATCCGTTGTCCTCAAGTAAAGAGGTTTTTGAGCAGGCTGGCATACATAATGTACCAAGAACATCTCAATGTGGAATCCTCCAAACAATTGGCAAGATGTGTAAACCTACATTTCAACAACCATTAACACACAGGCACAAGAAGCAGCGTGTTGAATGGGCGCGTCAGTGCGTGAAAACAGATTTTAAAACTGTATTGTTCACCGATAAATGAAGACAAACCTTGATGGATCTGATGATTGGTCAAGAAGATGGAGTGCTAAGGTCACCACTCTCCACTATGGAATGAGGTTTTCTTTTTGAAGGTTTGTGTAAGTCTGGGCATTCATTTTTACATCATCAGGCACTCTGTATGGGCCAACAACTTTATTCCCTATCAATCCTGCCCAAAACATGACACCACCTCCACTTTGTTGGCGTCTTAATCTCGATGGTAGAAATTGACTCTCAGCAACTACGAGTCTCATCGGAACTACGTTGACAACCTGATTCGTGGAAATTGTCGCATTAAACAAAATGAAATTGTTGCAAAGATCAATATCTCCAAAGATGAAAACTGAGACACTGCATTTGCCAAGAAAATCTGCAGGGCTTCGAAAATGAAGATGAATTTCTGCACAGCATTTTGACAGGAGACGAGATGTGGGTCCACCATTATGACCTTGAAAATAAACGGCAATCCATGGAATATCGGCACAAAAATTCACCGCAACCAAAAAAATTCAAAGTTAAAAAATCAGCTGGAAAAGTGATGATTGTTTTTTGGGATACCAATGTTGTTGTTCTCGAAGACTTTATGGAAAGAGGGACAGCAATCAACTCCGCATGTTATATTGAAACTCTGAAGTAGTTCAAGAAACAGATCAGGAGGGTTCGCACCCACAAAAACGCAGTCATTGTTCACCATGACAACGCACGGCCTCACACCAGTGTTCAAACGCCAGAAGCAATTGAGGATCTACAATTCACCGTCTTGCCGCATCCACCATATAGCCCTGATTTAGCACCATGCGATTTTTACCTCTTTCCTAAACTTAAAGAACATCTCCGTGGAAATCGCTACGAGTCTGACGAAGAAGTTAAGGCCGCTGTGAAACTTTAGTTTCGTAGTCAAAGCTCCGAGTTTTACCGGGATGGATTTCAAAAACTCGTTTATCGTTGGCGTAAATGTATCGAAGTAGAGGGTGATTTTATAGGAAAGTAAATGTATCGTTTTGAAGAATAAACTCTAAGGTACATATCTGCTTTTGTTTCGATAAAATCCCTCAAGCCGTTCAAAATTTATTTGAATGGAGGCATTACTTTTCAGCCCACCCTCGTGTATATACCGGGTGAGCCAAAAAACTATTACCTAACTTTTTAAAAATACTGTGGCTCACCCTGTACATTGATCTTACTGCTGATGGCGTATTTTGTACCCATACTTTTACTCTTTCAAACGCTGGCTTTGAATCTAGATTCAACGCCACAGGAGTAGAGGTACAGGCTCACAACTGGAGGGAGGTATCAGAATATGTGCTCAATTGAAAGGCGGTCAAAGTCAGCAACTGATACTTTCAGATGACAATCAGTTTCTCCATACATAATTAATTTTCCTAAGTTTTACACAAAATAATTAATTTATTTCCTTTTTCATTTCAGACCATCATTCTGCTATAGTTGGTGAACAACTTATAACATAATGAAATACTCTTTGGAAGATGAAGCAGTGATATTGAACCTGCGTGAGGGGAAACACGGGTGCAAAACGATTGAAGAGTGAGTTTCCAAATAAACGATGGACGATACCTGGACTTCAATATCTCAAAGAAAGTCGATATCACAGGGTCGACCAAACGAAAAGAAGGCAGCGGAAAGCCAAAAACATCACGTACTAAGGAAAATATTGACACGGTTTCATCCATGATATGCAGTCAAGAAGAACGGCCCAACACCCACAAGTCCGTTAGAGAAATTTAAAAAACTACTGGTATTTCTCGCTCTAGTGTTCGTCGTATAGTAAAAGATGATCCTGGTCTTAAATGCTTTAAAAGAGTCGAAGTTCATAAGCTCTCTGCATCAAATAAGCAAGCAAGAGTTGAAAAATGTAGGGCTCTGTTAGGTCGATTCCCAGACAGAGAAGTGTCGAAAATATAGTTCAGCGACGAGACCTTTGCGGTTGCTTCAACACTAAACACAGAAAATGACCAAGTTTATGGAAGACAGGACAAAAGACCTATCAGTCTAGATCGACTTCACAGGAAACGTCCGCATTTTTCTCAAAAAGTCATGGTTTCCATCTTTATTTCAAAGTTAGGGAAGTCAGAGATTGGTTTTGTTGATCAAAATGCCAAAATCACTGCTGCTTATTACCAAGAAAAAATCCTTGATGCGATACTGCCGTCGATAAGGGAGAAGTCAAGAAACAACTTTGTGATCCAGTAAGATGGTGCCACAAGCCATACAGCTCGCACAACTCGGGAGTATCTCGACCGAAATGTTTCGGATTATATTGAACCAGAATTCTGGCCGCCGAGTAGCCTAGATCTAAACCCATGCGATTACGCTCTCTGGGATGCACTAGAATTGGTTTATAAAGGAAAGGAGATCAATTCCGTCGAAGATCTGAAGGAAAGTATTACTGCAGGCTACAGAAAGATATCACAACGATTCATAAATGCTGCAACAGATCAATGGCGAGCAAGGTTGCAAGCATGCATGCATTGATAATGGAGGAGGGCACATTCCGCATAATCTTGAACTCAATTAGATAACTGTATAGAAACAGCGAATTACAAAATAATGGTTACAGTTAGCAAAAATCCAAATTCACCCCGAGATTGACCATGAAATTCTATACAGGACACATATATTGATTGTATAAATAACATTTGATAAAGGTAAAATTATATTGTCCAAAATCAGGGTAATAGTTTTTTGGCCCACCCTGTATATACAGGGTGATCCATTTGGGTATGAATAAAATAACGCTGTGAGAATCTATCGAGAAGTGATACAGCGCTCATCTGTTGCACGTGTGGTCATAAAATGTGGGAGTTTGTAATAGGCTATACCATCTGCTGCCAGACGTACGAGCGCCATCTGCTGTCAGACTTATGAGACATATGCCAGTTTCGAAGATGGCGGCGAATGCACACAACGTGCGAAGTGTGTCATTCGGTTTTCTAAGTTTGAGAGTGTGACAGCGGTACAGCGTGAGTTTCGCCGTGTGTATGGTGTTCGAAAAGCTAAATACGACTCCATAGTGCAGTGGTACCGCACATTTAAAGAAACGATGTGTATCACTAAATCACATGCAGGTGGTCGTAAGAATTAGCCTCTCGTTATGACCTCTCTCGTGTCTGGAAAGGAGGGGGGGGGGGGGTCATGTTGAACACTAATTAGGTTTGTCACAATCTACTAACTTTGTGGGCATTGTTTACCAAATATTAAACTATACAATATTACTGTTTCCATTTCACATCAATTTTATTTTATCCATACCCAAACGGATCACCCTATATATATATATATATATATATATATATATATAAATATAACGTGAAATGAATGAATTCAAGGCCTTTCCCGGACGAAGTGTACTGCTGAATACACGAAAGGCCTTGGAATCATTTTTCTTTTTCCTTGTGGGTTTGCATTATATATATACTGTATATATATATATATATATATATATATATATATATATATATACAGGATGTCCCATAAGTCCGGCATCATAGGAAAAATAATAAAAAAAGGCAAAACAAAAGCTTTTATTTACAGAACGTGCTCACTATGTCCACCATTGTTTTCAATACACAAATTCAGACGTGATACCCAGTCAGCAAGCACACAGCGAATGATGTCAGGAGTAATGGTGTTACATGCCCCAATAATGCGCTGCCGCAAATGTTCAACACTCCTAATTTTCTCTGCGTATACCAGCGCTTTCAAGTGGCCCCAGAGATAAAAATCTAGTGGCGTGAGATCCGGGCTTCTAGCTGGCCATTCCACAGGCCCTCCACGTCCTATCCAATGACCAGGGAATTGTTAGTACAGGTATAAATATATAATATATATATATAAATATATAATTATAATTTTCCCGTAGGTTTCGATTAATTTTAAGCAACTTTTACCTAATAATTTTTCTCTCGAGGAGCCGTTTCTATGTTTAGGGTAGGCCAGACAGAAACAGTGTTAGCCTATTTTATATATATATATATTATATATATATATATATATATATATATTATATATATATATATATTTATATTATTTATATTTTTTAATAAAAATACTCGGGGTGGAGGGGGTGGGGGTCTAGCGTGAGATCATGTTTACATATAAACTGTTCTTGATTTTTCGGTTGAGTACACTTAAGCTTTTTCACGCTCTCACACCTCCATGCATTATATACGATGTCACCCACCACCTGACATGCGTTATTATTATTATTATTATTATTATTATTATTAGGAAAGATATATGCGTATATCTAAGAGGTAAGCCGAAATGCTTCCGGAACTCCTTTATTGTGACCTTATCGTAGCCCATGTGAGGTATCCACTGGTAACACCTTCAGTGCGATTCCCTGAGGTGCCTACAAGTGCCCCAAGACCTTCTGAAAGCACTTCGGATCGCTCCTTCTTTTGTCCTTCACTTTGCATAAAGTTTGAAAAAATAACTCCAAAGTTCCAGAATTATGATCATTAACTGCAAATTCAGTGTACACTAAGACAAGAATTTTGATCAAGATTATGAACAGTCCGTCATCCAACACTCCTGATGATTAATTTTACAATGATTCACAGCCAATCATCGGGGACTCTTGACGATTCACATTTCTCGTATTTATATATACTGTATATATATATATATAATATATATATATATATATATATATATATATATATATATATTTAGGGTGTCTCTTATTTTCGAAGTGTTGATTTTTTTAGGTTGCGCCCCCTCAACCAGTTCCATTGGTTGAAAAAACATCACATATAAAATTGTTTTGGATTGAACAATTTTTAGAGGTCGCCCCCGCTTATTAAAGTTCATAAAATATAGCTATTATTTATGCAATTAATATTTGAAATTACTAGCAGTTGTCAAGTATACTAAACATATGTTTTTAATTAATTAATCATCATATTTATGATGAATTCAATTAAATGAATATATTAGAGATAATTGTCAAGTTTGTAGCTGAAAATATTGCTTGATAAGACAAGATCAACCTGTTTAAACATGTTTCATCAAGAATGCTCCAGATTATGTTGCAATTGTTTATTTGTCATCATTCAGTGTTCTGCTGTCATAAGTAAAAGGTGTGTAACTGTGTATCACTATACTTCTTTTTTGCTATTATCAGATAATAAACTATGTTATTTATATTTTTCACAATTATTTATACTGATTTTGTTATTAGTGTTTGAAAAAAATTTAATGAATTTAATGAAAAAATTAGAATTTATGCTCTTATACACATATTATGAAGTTTTAAACAATGTTGCTATTTGTCACAAAGAATTTAATTTAGTTCAATGGAAATTTTACCTGACATGTGTTTCATGATCTGTGTTTCTATCAGTGGCGTCACTAGAGGGGTGCGGGGGGTTTTTGTGCAGTGTTTGAGCAGAAATTTATTATTTTTTATAAAAATATCCCTGTAGTTAGTTATAACAACAAAAACATTTTTCGTAAGCCCAGCTTACATGTATCAATATACCTACAAGGCTAAAACTCTATGCTAATTTACTTTTTGAACCTTCTAATGCGCTCCGGTCAGAGCTGTCATTATTACCCAATTACAATGACGCTTCGAATCACGTGGTTTCGTCTGCACGCTCTACAAGCACGCGCTGTTGTTTTCGTTGCTGCTGGTGTTTTTATAGTCGCTGATTTTGTCAAATTTTCTGTTGTTTTAGCTACAATATTGTGGTAATTAGTATTTGTGAACCTATATCAATAACTTTTTTGAGAATGAAGTAGTAATTAAAGGAAAAGAAGGAGAAAAATAAAAAAAGGCTTCCGCTCAGTTGTTGCAGCCTCTGTCTTTATGATGTTGCAGCCTCAAATTTATGAGTATATTTCCATATGCATTTGTCTACAACTTCTACATTATTTGGGCCGTTATTGATTATGCAAACCTAATCCATTAATGTATCTCATGTAACGGTAAAGTTTAACGTTAAAATGAACATAATTTTGATGTAGTTCTTAAACGTTTTTACTTCGAATTCTATTGTTTTCTTACCGAATTTTCACTTTAACCACATGAAACTATGTAAATGTAAATACATTTAGGCTGTGCGTATGATATTGTAATTTAAAGGAGTAATTTTAATTTTGCTAGTTGTTTATGTCACTACTATTGCCATTACATTCAGTGATATACGGGAATTACGATTTACGAGTAACATTAGTACAAAAAACATTACTAAGGATTCTGTATGGTCTGGTACGGGAGGAGGTCCAGGGGGGGTGGGTGACACCATGAGTTACCGCACTGGGTGACACCAACCCTAGTGACGCCACTGTTTCTATTTCCAATAAAATAGCAAAATATAAATTTCTACTACAAAAATATTTATTCCTTGTTTCTTAGATTAAAAAATAATAGGAATAATAATTGAGAAAAATACGTTAGATTTATAAAATAGACCAAATTAACTTATGTCTACCAAATTTTTTTTTTTTTGTAATTTAAAAAAGTCAAAACAGTGATTTAGCCCTGCTCTACAAAACCATAACACTACATTAATATTTTGTTTTCTTATTTTGCAGATGAATACAAGAAGACCATTCTATTTGCTCGGATCTACAGTAGATGATATTAAAGGCTCAAAGCTGCCCCCATATAGGCAAGCTTTTGGTTATTTTATGCACCTCCACAGAGAGAAAAACATGACAATCCGCGATGCTCTGCGTCAATCTATTCGAGCCACAATAGTTATCTGGGATAAGGCCAATATTCCTACTCAGCAGGAACCTCGTGCCATGAAGAAGTTAGAGAATTTCTTTAACGAATGGACTTGCTTAAAGAAGCATGCTTCCAGAACAAGCCAGAGCCATAAAACCAAGGAGGCTGATTTTGTAGAGCGATTGGAAGATCTCTTTGACATCGCCCATGGAGACGCTGAGAAGCTGATCAAGAATCGTGAGGACTGGGAGTTCCTTCAACTGCAAAGACAAAAAGGTCGTCCTGGCTCAATCGGTGGTGTGGACACTGTACATCTTCACCGCACAAAAAATGCAGTCAAACGGTTGGAAGCTGAGGCAGAGAGAAAAAGAAAGTCAGAATCTTTGATGGAGGCGTCTACTAGTCAAGTTGTACTGGCTTCTTCCACATCTTCCAGCAACACTGATGAAAGTGAGAATGAGGAGGAGGAGCCCAAAGGAGCTTGTGCTTTACCAAAATCTAAGAAAAAACGAGGCATGAAAAACATCATGACTATTCAGATGTCTGCTGCCCTGGATCGTACACAAATTTCCTCTAGAAAGGCAACATTTATCCTCGCAGAGGCAGCTAAAAGCTTTGGTTTGGACGCTTCAGATTACAACATAAACCAACATTCTATCCATCGCCTTCGAAATAAGAACCGAGCTCGTCATGCTAAAGAACTTAAGGAGCATTTCCATGGAGAATGTTCTATGACAGTCCACTGGGATGGCAAGATGATGGAGGACCTCACCTCGCACAAGCACATTGATCGTCTCCCAGTACTTGTGTCAGGACCTGGTGTTGAACAGCTGCTTGGTGTCCCCAAAATCCCAAACTCAACTGGAGAAGCACAAGCTGAAGCCGTCTTTAACTGCCTGAATGAATGGGGAATTACAGAGAGAGTAAAAGCAATTTGTTTCGATACAACAGCTTCAAACACGGGTCAATATAGTGGAGCCTGTGCTCTCATCGAAGCAAAATTGGGACATGATGTTTTGTACTTGCCTTGTAGACACCATGTTTTAGATTTATTGTTGGGAGCTGCATTTGAAGCAACATTGGGATCTACATCAACTGGTCCAGAGATATTGATCTTTAAGCGTTTTCGTGACAATTGGACTTCTGTTGATCAAAGCCAGTTCCAAACAGGTGAGACAGACACGATTACTAAAGAAGCAATTATCCAGTCTAAAACTGAACTAATTCAGTTTGCTAGATCCCAGGCACCTATGCTACGGGATGACTATCAAGAACTTTTGGATCTGTCCATCATCTTTCTTGGAGGTGTCCCCAATAAAGGCATCAAGTTTCGTGCACCAGGTGCCATGCATCGAGCTCGCTGGATGTCCAAAGCGCTCTATTCTATCAAGATGTGGCTTTTTCGAAACCAGTTCAAGATGACTAAGACTGAAGAACGAGGAATTCGAGATCTTTCCCTTTTTTCTGTTCTCATCTATATGAAGGCTTGGACAACATCCTCACTCCCTATTGAAACCCCATTTAATGACTGGCTCCTTATGAGGTCATTGATTAATTATCCTAACAAAAAGATTTCTGATGCAACTAAAAAAAAGCTCTCTAACCACTTATGGTACCTGTCTGAAGAAGCAGTTGGTCTTGCTTTCTTTGATGAGCGAATTACTACAGATGTAAAGAAACGCATGGTAAAGGCATTAGAAGATGAGTCCACTGATAGACCACCCAAGCGTCCTCGGATTCCTGAATCGACCTTCTGCTCTGGTGAAGGACTACACCAACTTGTTACAAGAAATACTAGAGAATTCTTTACTAAGCTGAATTTGCCAGAAGGATTTCTGAACAAGGCACCCAGCACTTGGACATCCAACTGTGAATATTTAAGGGCCAGAGCTATTGTTGCAGCTCTATCTGTTGTAAATGACCGGGCAGAACGTGCAGTAGCTTTAGTTCAAGAGCTGAATAAGAAATTGACAGTGGGGGAAGAGCAGCTCCAGTTCCTGCTCCAAATTGTTGCAAAACACCGCCAGAGTCACCCAGTTCCATCAAAAACTGTTCTTCTCAAAAAATAACCATCAATGAGGTCGCACCTTAAAATACACCATATTGTATAATCATTGTATATTAAATAAATGTTGTATAAGGAAATAATGCTAATTAAAGTAATTAAAGTATGTAAATAGCACTGGCATTTTGAATTTATCTCTATATAATAAACTAATGGTTTTTTTTTGTAGCAATGCTTCATTGCTGATTGTATATAAAAAAAGAGCCAGGAAGGATTTTGGATAGGAGAAAAAGGATTGGGATAAAGAAGGATTGAGGACCAAAGGATGGATTATAACAACATCAAGGATAGGTTAGAAAAGGATCAATGATAAATAAGAAGGCCTATACTTATAAAAACGAATCAAACTAAAAAAAGAAGGAAGGAATTATGTGTATAATGAGCATAATCATATGTCAGGAGCTATTATGCCATGGTCACCATTTTTATTAGCCGGGGGCGACCCCTAAATATGAGCCAATTTGTGTCAAACTTTCAAGTTTTAGTTTTTATGCTAAATGGAACTATTTTAGGGGGCGCAGATAAAATAATTCAACATTTCAATTTTTGACTACCCAATAAGAGACACCCTAATATATATATATATATATTACACACACACCGTGTAAGTCAGTGTACCAAGAAAGTGTCTCCTAGGTGAGTTTACTACAAAGAAAAAACTTGTTTCATAAATATATTACAAAACAAGAAAACAAAGAAAAAAAATTTCTGAAACATATTTACAAAACATGAGAATAGTTCTGGTTACAGTAACTGTTCAAAATGTCGTCTATGTTGTTCGATGCATCTTGTATCTGTCACGGTTAAACGGCAAATTGCTTTACATAGTTCCTTATCATTGCTTAAGAGCTGGAATTCTTCACAAATGTAGTCTTTAAGGTCCTGAAGACATGCTGGCTTTTTGTTGTAAAAACAATTGTGTCAATGTTTAGAATAATCATCAGGAGAAAACATTTTCTCGGTAAACTGACTTTTGGGACACCTTGTGTGTGTATATATATATATAAACAGAAACAATGTGCGTATTAATTAATTAAAGTATATGTGCCAAAAACAATGCAAAAAGAGTATATATACACAAAAGTCTATCATGTATCTTAACGTCTTATAACCGAAGTAGTAATGTGGCCGATCATAAAATCTGAATCTCCAATAATTGCGGTTTGAACCCCACTAGGGGGTAAGGTAAATTTATTTCTAATATATTTAATTTTAAAACTTAAATTGCTGCTAACATGTTCTTCTGGGTTAACATACAAATTTAACTTCCATGTGATTACACTCGAGTAATGAAGATAAAGCGAAAGGGACTTTAACATCCCCCCCCCCCCCAGTAGATGGCGCCACCCAATTCAATGAAATTATTTTCATCAAGGAATAAATTTGATGAAGAGTATTTTATGAAGCATCGAGGTTCGATGAAAAATATTCTATCAACTGAGGGCATTTGCTCGATGAAAATATTTTTAACATGTTGATGAAAATTCCAGTCTCAGTGAGAGAGAGTCATTTTTCAGGCATGTTGCATGACTGGAACATGATCACGATAGGAAAATGCAAAAGTAAAATGAATATGGGAGAAAGTGGGTGCAAATATTATTGGAAGGTTGTGGCAACCTGAGCAATTACTCGCAATTTGTTTGAAAGAGTCATTACTGCAAACACATCATGATACAAAGGGAACGTCAGGTTTCGTCAGTTGCTAAGCAACGTACCAACGTTAAATTTTGTTTTCATTAAAAAAAAATCAAAAGTTTTAAGTTTTTTACGTATGTATGTTTATGGCAAACTCGCGTTAAAAAGTATATAAATATGAATAGTATAGAAGTCATATACGAAGAATTCGTAATTCGTATGTGGATAATGTAAGGTCTCGTTTCTCTCAAAGATAATGCTAAAAGTGAAGTGGACATTCACCAAAAGCTCAATTTACCTCTAAGATCCTCATCATCTTTAACAAACTTTTGAACAATTCCATAAGAAGTTTGCAAGGAGAGGTAGCCACAAGAACTGCAAGGAGCGTGTTGCAAATATTTTAAACATGAAGGTGGATCTATAATGATCTGATGATGTTCTTTTGCTAATAGAGTGACGAATATCGTATAAATGATGAAAGAATGAAAATAAGAGCAGTATCATAAAGCATGGTCAAACGTGTCGTGTCCGAGGATGACATTAATTGGACAAAACTTTTAAATTTATGTATGATAATGACTCAACGCGCACAACCACAATAAACAAGAACTATCTGGCGACAAAAGCTACACTGCTGTCGAACCCAAACTTTTAGAGTGTGGGTTCAAAGATCTGATATTAATTCTAGAGAAAACTTAGAGAAATATCTGAAAACAAAGTAGCTACGGAAATAAACATGAAAAAAAAACAGTGTGGAATGTTGCTCAAAGAATTTGGATTGAAGTTTCTGAGGATTCTTCACAAAACTTTGTTTCTTCGGCGTCACACAAAATTTCTGAATTATTAGGTGGAGGGGTAAAGACAAGATCCTCGTATACAGGGTGGCCGTAAGTTTCCATACATAGGAAAAATTAAACGTTGTTTTTAGTTACTGATGAAGCAAATTTTACGCAATGGAGAGGTTAATCGGCAAAACATACGTTATTGGAGAATGCTAATCCTAACTGGCTGAGTCCGACGAAGATGCAAGGTGCCGGTAAGTGATGGTGTGGGCCGGGATATGGGTGACAGAATTATTGGACCAATTTTTGTCAGTGGAAATCTTAATGCCGAAAGGTATCTTAACATGTTGCAAGAAGAGATTTTCCCATCCCTGCTAAACGAGGAAGGTAACTTCCCAGTTTACTTCCAGCAAGATGGAGCTCCACCTCATTATGGTCTCACGTGCGTCGGTATTTGGATCAGCAGTTTCCGGATGCTTGGATTGGTCGGCGTGGTCCTGTGGAGTGGCCTCCCAGATCCCCATATCTCACCCTTGATTTCTATCTTTGGGGGCACTTGAAGGCCATGGTGTATCAGGAAAAGATACGAGACATAAATCATCTAAAGGAACGTATCACTAACGCCATTACAAGCATAACGTCAACTGTGCTAATGCGTGTTCATCAACAGTGGGGAACACATATTGAAATGTGTTTTCAAAACAATGGCAACCATGTAGAGCATATTATATAAATAAAAATGGTTGTCCATAAAAAAATGTTTATTTTTCCTATGTATGGAAACTTACGGCCCACCTGTATATTATACAGTCTTGTTTGAAACGATTTTAAGTTGTAAAATTAACCCCTAAAATGTTTACTTTTCGCCTTGTGTACAGTATTTTCATTAAATTCTGCCGTGTCCTCAGACTTTGATCAGTAAAATATATATACTGTGTATGTGTGTGTGTGTGTGTTTCTGTATAAAAGGCGTGAATATATTAGGAAAGAAATACTGAAGAGCAAACACGAAAGCGCTTGGGCATTCTAAATTTATATATATATATATATATATTATACACACACACAGGGTTTTTCAGGTCGACCCTACAAATATGGAAATTGCGAATTGTAGTTTGTATTTGGTAGAACATATCTTGTATAGTATTGTACGTAAAACAATAATAACAATAAACAACATATTATACTTCGTCACTTTATCGAGTCGACCTGAAACATTGACTTACTACCTACTTGCTACAAATTCCGCCCAATTTCCATATTTCTAGGGTCGACCTGAAACACGCTGTGTGTGTATATATATACACCACACACACACGAGTATATATATAAAATTTCATTTTAATACGATGTTTTTTTTTAAGCCTTTCATTGCGCAATCACCAGATATAATGGAGTGAATTGCTGAATTGGTTTGTTTGACCTTAAGAGGAATTGAGTCTCGATTCCTACCTTTATCGGCAAACCGTCGAGGAGGAGAGCCCGAAAAGGGAGAAGAATGAATGCAAAAATTTGAAGACTACTTTGAATGTGATTAATGAGAAGGGAAGGTTTAGTTCCTCATTAGTCAAGGTTAAAGTCGGTCGCTCTAACTTGTTGGATTCACGGGCGGGTTCGTGACGTACGAAAAGATTGAAACCCCGATTATAGAAAGCATGCGAAAACTCCCCCTTCACCCAAAATAATAGCAAATTAGGGTAATATATTTCGAGTTCAATTTACCAGATTCCATATTATCATGGTTATTTTTTTTTTTTAATTCCGTCTATAGTATTGTCGTTCTATTTTATTTGAATTCTGAGGAATGAAATCCATGTTAAAATGTTTAAAATATTTTGTAATCAACGAAATTACCTTCTAAAATTTCTGAAATCCCTACTTAGTTTAGAGATGTTCAATCCTGTTCTTTGTAATTTAATTTTCTTTACTGAGCCATTAAACACTTTGTTGTACAGTGTAGTCGCGCGCATTTATTACAAAGGAGCAAAAGTCCACGTCGGAGCAAAAGTCCACGTCGGAGCAAAAGTCCACGTCGGAGCAAAAAGTCCACGTCGAGCAAAAGTCCACGTCGGAGCAAAAGTCCACGTCGGAGCAAAAGTCCACGTCGGAGCAAAAATCCACGTCGGAGCAAAAATCCACGTCGGAGCAAAAATCCACGTTGAAGCAAAAATCCACGTTGAAGCAAAAATCCACGTCGAAGCAAAAATCCACGTCGGAGCAAAAATCCACGTCGGAGCAAAAATCCACGTCGGAGCAAAAATCCACGTCGGAGCAAAAATCCACGTCGGAGCAAAAATCCACGTCGAAGCAAAAATCCACGTCGAAGCAAAAATCCACGTCGGAGCAAAAATCCACGTCGGAGCAAAAATCCACGTCGGAGCAAGTCTAGTTTCCGCTTAAACTATATTTTTCATTTAAATAGAAATGACAACACAGAACGATAGTTTTGGTGCAACAAAATGAGTCATTGCTCTGTCATGTTGGAAAGATTGACCTAAGATTCATCGACGGACATTATAATCGCTGAAAATAGGGACTCATTTGGCGCATGACAAAGAAAACTCATTGGGTCTAATTAAAGAAATTTACAAATGCGTTCAAAAACTTTACACCCTCAACGAGTACAATAATGGCTTAGGTCTAGAAAATCTGACGCGAACTTTGGTAAACATGTTTGGGACTATATTAACTGTAAAACTGAAACACGAACACATTACCTCACATTTGTGGAAACTTAAAAAAAAAAAAAACCTGCTTATGTCATGATACAAATTCTCAACATACGAGTACAATGATAAAATGGTGAACCGTGTCCAAACCATACTCTCTCGCTAAAATGTGCACAAACAAAATGAAAACAATTAACTCGCAAAATAATACCAGTAATATGAGAAATAAATCGTATACATTAAAACTTGCATACGAAAAAAAACAACAACCAAAAACACACAAATACGAGCAAACAAACTGGTATATAAAAAGAGCCTACCTTGCACGTATCGTATCTTTATGGAAGTTAATATCGACGATGTTAATAATTATATTTTCCCGAAATTTAATATAAAAGTTTGTGAATTACGAAAAGTTTGTTTTAAAAGCGAAACTTCCTCTCATAATTTTATGTCCTCATTTCCGCGACGAAGTTAGAAAGAGGAAGTAAAGAATCATCTCTAATTGGAAGAAAAGAAAAAAGATTGATACGAGCGAGTGATCTAACTAAAAATAATCTCAACCTAATTACCTCTACACGTTGTTACCACGGATCTATTTCGCGTATTTCAAGATTATATATATGACCACCGTCATGGAACTAATTATATTCTACAAAGAAGCGAATCAAATTATTAGTGGAGGAAGAAGAGAAAGAGGAAGAAGAGAAAAGAAGAGGAGAAGAGAAAAGAAGAGGAAGACGAGAAAAGAAGAGAAAAGAAGAGGAAGAAGAGAAAAGAAGAGGAAGAAGAGAAAAGAAGAGGAAGACGAGAAAAGAAGAGAAAAGAAGAGGAAGAAGAGAAAAGAAGAGAAAAGAAAGAGGAAGACGAGAAAAGAAGAGAAAAGAAGAGGAAGAAGAGAAAAGAAGAGAAAAGAAGAGGAAGACGAAAAAGAAGAGAAAAGAAAGGGAAGACGAGAAAAGAAGAGAAAAGAAGAGGAAGAAGAGAAAAGAAGAGAAAAAGAAGAGGAAGAAGAGAAAAGAAGAGAAAAGAAGAGGAAGACGAGAAAAGAAGAGAAAAGAAGAGGAAGACGAGAAAAGAAGAGAAAAGAAGAGGAAGACGAGAAAAGAAGAGAAAAGAAGAGGAAGACGAGAAAAGAAGAGAAAAGAAGAGAAAAGACGAGAAAGAAGAGAAAAAGAGAAAAGAAGAGAAAAGAAGAGGAAGAGGAAGAAGAGAAAGAGGAAGACGAGAAAAGAAGAGAAAGAGGAAGACGAGAAAGAGGAAGACGAGAAAAGAAGAGAAAAGAAGAGAAAAGAAGAGGAAGAAGAGAAAAGAAGAGAAAAGAAGAGGAAGACTAAAGAAGAGGAAGACGAGAAAAAAGAGGAGGAAGACGAGAAAAGAAGAGGAAGACGAGAAAAGAAGAGGAAGACGAGAAAAGAAGAGAAAGAGGAAGACGAGAAAAGAAGAGAAAGAGGAAGACGAGAAAAGAAGAGAAAGAGGAAGAAGAGAAAAGAAGAGGAAGAGGAAGAAGAGAAAGAGGAAGAAGAGAAAGAGAAAAGAAGAGAAAGAAGAGAAAAGAAAAGAAGAGGAAGACGAGAAAAGAAGAGGAAGAAGAGAAAGAGGAAAAAGAGAAAGAGAAAAGAAGAGAAAGAAGAGAAAGAGAAAAGAAGAGGAAGACGAGAAAAGAAGAGGAAGAAGAGAAAGAGAAAAGAAGAGAAAAGAAGAGGAAGAAGAGAAAAGAAGAGGAAGACGAGAAAAGAAGAGGAAGACGAGAAAAAGAGGAGAAGAGAAAGAGAAAAGAGAGGAAGAAGAGAAAGAAAAGAAGAGAAAAGAAGAGAAAAGAAGAGAAAAGAAGAGGAAGACGAGAAAAGAAGAGGAAGAAGAGAAAAGAAGAGAAAGAAGAGGAAGAAGAGAAAAGAAGAGGAAGAAGAGAAAAGAAGAGGAAGAAGAGAAAAGAAGAGAAAAGAAGAGGAAGAAGAGAAAAGAAGAGGAAGAAGAGAAAAGAAAAGAAGAGGAAGAAGAGAAAAGAAGAGAAAAGAAGAGGAAGAAGAAAGAAAAGAAGAGGAAGAAGAGAAAAGAAAAGAAGAGGAAGACGAGAAAAGAAGAGAAAGAAGAGAAAGAGGAAGAAGAGAAAAGAAGAGAAAAGAAGAGAAAGAAGAGAAAGAGGAAGAAGAGAAAAGAAGAGGAAGAAGAGAAAGAAAAGAAGAGGAAGAAGAGAAAAGAAGAGGAAGAAGAGAAAAGAAAAGAAGGAAGGAAGACGAGAAAAGAAGAGGAAGAAGAGAAAGAAAAGAAGAGGAAGACGAGAAAGAAGAGGAAGAAGAGAAAAGAAAAGAAGAGGAAGACGAGAAAAGAAGAGGAAGAAGAGAAAAGAAAAGAAGAGGAAGACGAGAAAAGAAGAGGAAGAAGAGAAAAGAAGAGAAGAGGAAGAAGAGAAAGAGGAAGAAGAGAAAAGAAGAGAAAAGAAGAGAAAAGAAGAGGAAGAAGAGGAAAAGAAGAGAAAAGAAGAGGAAGACGAGAAAAGAAGAGGAAGACGAGAAAAGAAGAGGAAGACGAGAAAAGAAGAGGAAGACGAGAAAAGAAGAGAAAGAGGAAGACGAGAAAAGAAGAGAAAGAGGAAGACGAGAAAAGAAGAGAAAGAGGAAGAAGAGAAAAGAAGAGAGAGAGGAAGAAGAGAAAGAGGAAGAAAAGAAGAGGAAGAGGAAGAAGAGAAGAGGAAGAGGAAGAAGAGAAAGAAGAAGAGAAAGAAGAGAAAGAAGAAAGAGGAAGAAGAAGAGAAAGAAGAGAAGAGGAAGAAGAAGAAGAAGAGAAAGAAGAGAAAGAAGAAGAAGAAGAGAAAGAAGAGGAAGAAGAAGAAGAAGAGAAAGAAGAGGAGGAAGAAGAAGAAGAAGAGAAGAAGAGAAGAGAAAGAAGAGAAGAGGAATAAGAAGAAGAAGAGAAAGAAGAGAAGAGGAAGAAGAAGAGAAAGAAGAGGAGAAGAAGAAGAAGAGAAAGAAGAGAAGAGAAGAAGAAGAAGAAGAGAAAGAAGAGAAGAGGAAGAAGAAGAAGAAGAGAAAGAAGAGGAGGAAGAAGAAGAGAAAGAAGAGGAGGAAGAAGAAGAGAAAGAAGAGGAGGAAGAAGAAGAGAAAGAAGAAGAAGAAGAGAAAGAAGAAGAAGAGAAAGAAGAGGAGGAAGAAGAAGAAGAAGAGAAAGAAGAAGGAGGAGAAGAAGAGGAGGAAAGAAGAAGAAGAAGAAAGAAGAGGAGGAAGAAGAAGAGAAAGAAGAGAAAGAAGAGGAGGAAGAAGAAGAGAAAGAAGAGGAGGAAGAGGAGGAAGAAGAAGAAGAAGAGAAAGAAGAGGAGGAAGAAGAAGAGAAAGAAGAAGAGAAGGAAGAGGAGGAAGAAGAAGAAGAAGAGAAAGAAGAGGAGGAAGAAGAAGAGAAAGAAGAAGAGAAGGAAGACGAGAAAGAAGAGGAGGAAGAAGAGGAGGAAGTAGAGGAGGAGGAAGAAGTTACAGATCAACAAAGACCAAAATTCCCCCTGGGCTGGAAAAAAGAGAGAGAGAAACGAAACGGAGAGAAAAGAGAAATCGAAAATTAAGAGCACCGTAAACTCCCATACCATGTTTGCATTTATTGAGGTGTGAAGTTTTTAAGTTGTTGTTGTTGTTGTTGCAGTAGTATAGGAGAAACAAAACTACTACTTGTTCCATCAGCAACTGCTGAGCCCTACAACTCACTGAAGAAAACTGTACTGATCGAATGGACCGTCCAGATGATCACCTGACTACTGTTGCTGTCATTCACAGATACCTCCGACGTGCAAAATAAATAAATAAATAAATAACTAAAATATATATATATATAGTAAACCCTCGTCCAAAGCGGGGGTTAGGTTCTTCGAGAACGGCGCGTCGGTAAATCCGCGTTAGACAAACTTAATATCTTATGGGATAAATGGGGATACGTGAACGCGGCTGCGTAAAGTCTCCCATTAATACTTAGATACGTAGATGTTTTATTCATACATAAATGAATTTCCCTACCTACATTGTATATGAAATAAGAAGATAATAAAATCACAAACATAATGATATTTACATTTGATATATAAAAATATATTAAATGAAAATAGCACGCATCTTTTCTTCACTCTTTCAGATGGTGCGTATGGTAGACTCATTCACGTGATACTCACGGCCAAGTGATGTTATGCTCATACTACTACCCAACTTATCTAGAATCTTTATTTTTTCGGCTAATATCATAACCTTACGACTTTTCTTCTCTTCACTCTCGCTCGCAGATGCTTTATGTTTTGGTTTCAGACTGCTGTCTAAGGGTAAATGGTAAAACAACGGCAAAATACGACAAAAATAATCCAACACAACTTCAGTGAACTTAACGCGTTAGCGGAACCGAGACAAAGGGTGTTGCGAGGGGAGACGCGAGAGAGAGAGAGAGAGATGCGGGAGTGTTGGAGAGTGTAGGAGAAAACACTAGAGCGCGCATTGGCACGCTACAGTACCACTGTATTAGTGTGTGTTTGGCGGACCGTGTGTAATCAAGTTTTCCGGTTTCGGCAAATAATTGTTCGCATTTATTTTTTCGCGTATAAGCAAATTCACGCTGCACAAACACGCGCGCGTTCGACGAGGGTTTACTGTGTGTATATATATGTACAGGGTGTCCCATTCAGAAATGAAACAATTTTGAAACTTATCATTTTTTATTGAATGATGCAAACAATGTAATATTCACACAGTAAATAGTCAATATCATAAAGTTTCATATGATATATGTGAATTATAACATTTAGATACATTAAATACATTGTGCATAGCATAATGTTTCCTTTTGTTAAGATCTTCACATGTTATATGCTGAACAATTTGAAGCTTATATGGATAGAGCTGCAGCCGCTTGCGCACGACTCTATGCACAGCTGAACGAGTAATCTGCAGTTCGACACTGGCTCGACGGATGGGCTTTCTCGGGCTACTACCAAAAGCGCCGCATATTCGTTCATCATCATCTTCCGATCTTGTTCGCCCTCCGGAGTGTTCCTTTAGAACACTGCCAGTCTCCTCAAATTTCTTGGTCCATGCATATAGGTCTGTTCTGGTAGGTGGTTCCTTGTGAAAGGTTGTACGGAATCGCCGTTGCACCAGAGTATGGGACTTCAACTCAGCCATCCATAACACACATTTTGCTTTTTCTTGTTGGGTAAACATAATTCAATCTGAAACAAACAAAAACATTACAACAAAAACTTATGCATATGGTGTAGTAACTGGCAAAGTTTCAACATTCTCACATTAATACTTTAAAAATGACAGAGTTTCAAAATTGTTTCATATCGAATGGGACACCCTGTATTATACGTATATAGGGGGGAGGTTGAGATAGTTAAATACTGGTTGCTATTTCCGTAGATTTATTTATATTTTTGTGGTAGACTGCCTTAAATAAATCTAAGGAAATTGCAACCACCATTTAACTAAACCACATATTTCTAACTGTTTTAGGTCGACGTACCACTTTTTGCCACCATGCTTTTCTCATATCACCATTAAGGAAGGAAGATGGTACCACCTAACCAAAACCGTAGGGGGGAGGACTGTGGTGTTTAATCTTGAATTTTCATCTTTATCTAAAGAGTTATGTTTATTCACATTTAAATAATATTCGTCGACATTTGTCCGAAAACTGAAATAAAACGTGCAGCGCAGATGAAGCATTCTCTTCGCGTCACAAGTTAACGTCCCAAAAACGTCTATTACCACTACACCAAACGAAAAGCCAAAAAATTTCCTTTCGCTTTTGAACGAAACTAGTTTTATTTTATGCTTTCACTAGTAATTTTTTTTTCATTTTTACAAATTCAAAAACTTGATTTTGTCTTTGCACTTTATTGTTAAATAATTTAACATCTATTTGGGTGGCAAATTGGATAGCGTGCAAACCCGCACTCGGAAAGTTGGGGTTATTCGTCTACAACTTCCATTATCATGGAAGTAATTATCAAATAATGAACTACGGATTTTATATTCCTCTCGTGTACCCACCATCGATAATACGCGTACTACAGTCAATGCTGTAGATTGTATCTCCAAGTAATTTCCATTAAACTGAACATATCCATTTGAACATTTTGCCTTCCGAGTGCTCTCTTCTGAGAACTCCCCGAACTCTGGAACCAGACCCGGCCAGCGCCTCTTAATACATTTATTAACAAAAGGCAACATTACTACTTCAGTTCTACAGGCTTAAATGAATGTGTGCTGATGCCAATCCTGATGTATAGATGTGATACTTGTTCAGTATGATAGTTCACTCTCAAAAGTGAGAACAGTTGAGATAAATAATTTAAGAAAAATGATTGATGTAAAATGGATTGATTGCATGAGAAGTGAGTATGTTCAGGAAAGGTATGAAGTGAAAAGGTCTTTGGAGGTAGTATGCTGCGTCGGTCATATGGAGAGAATGAATAACTATTGAACTTTGAAAAAAGGTGTATAATAGGGCATGACTGGGTAAGTGTAAAATGTATTGGAAGACCAGGTAAAATATGGAAGGGTATGATAATGAAATGCATGAATAAACGTGAATTTGATTTGAATAGTAACTGAAGGGCGAAAGGAAAAGTCTGCTACATTTCGTTTCTGGGACATAGCATATAGCAGAATTTCATTTTTGCTCTTCAACTGTGACACGAGAGTCAAAAGAAACAGAGGAATGTGTATATATTTTTGTGCGTATAGTTGATTTCAATATTTTCAGCCCGAGTTCAAGCGTCGCACCACACCATAGAGCATGGGAACATGGGAAGTGGGGTTTTACAATATATATATATTATATATATATATATATTATATATATATATATATATATATATAATTATATATAATTTAGTGGTGGACCGGATGTCAGTTTTTCAACATCTGCGGATGCGGATTTTTAATTTCAATATCCGCAGATGCTGATATTTAGTTAATCTATCAATATAATATAGAATTATGAATATATGACAATTTTTCAAATTTCGTGATAGTACTATGATGGCAGGCAATGCATAAGAATTAAAATTAATATTAATGTTTTCATTATGATAAAAAAAATAACTTTCTCAAGAGTTTCAGCCACAGAAAATTCAGTGAAACAAGTTTCATTCAATTTTCAGTGTTACCAGCTATTTATATTTTGAAGTTTATATATTTGTTTGTTCATCAATAATTAATACTTTACATGAAATGTGCATGACTGGGCCTTATAAGCTACTTTATAAGCTAATTTAATTGTAAATTGCATAATTTATTAGAGGTAATATCCGCATAACATCCGCAGTCAGAAGTGCGGATGCAGACTTTAAAAATGATGCGGATATCCGGTCCACTACTAAATTATATATATATATATATATATATATATATTCAAGATGAAGGTAAAGACGTAGAATATTGAAAGCATGTTTAATTTAAGTCCAATCGAAAACGTTTCGGGTTACCTCACCCATCATCAGGCTTATCAAAAAAATAAACGGATCACCTGAAAATCAGGGCCCCCATGTATTCCTGTTTTTTTTTTGCTTTACAGTAACAAATATAATAATAAATTAAATTGAATGCCCGGTTATGTCAACTGTACACCCTTGAAGATTGGTTAGGTTAAGTCGTGATATTTTAGTTAGTTTTAACGAAGATATCATTTGGTAATTGAGGCTGGGGACCCTGATCTTCACGTGATTCAAATAAACTAAAATTAATAAAGAACACAAAGATTTAAAATCACAGTAAAATTAGATATAAATGGTAAAAAACCTAAGCTAACACCATCATAAAAATATAAAAAATAAGTAGAAGAAAAATCAGTATAAAATAAAATCAACAAAAGATTAAAAAAAATCAATAAAAGGCAAAAATCAGTAAAAGAAAGTAAAAACACAGAAACGTACCTGTATCAGGCACATGACCTAAAGAAATTAGACAGGACGGGAAAAACAGTGCAGAAGGAAAACTTGGTTGGTTGTAAACTAATTAATATAGATGAGGGAAACAGCTAGAATGAAGATTAAAGACTGCGGTTTAAATATTTCATACAAAGGGATTCATAAGTACGGAGGGAGGATAAACAGCGACTTTCTTTTACTGATTTTTGCCTTTTTACTGATTTTTTTAAAATCTTTTATTGATTTTATTTTACACTGATTTTTCTTGTACTTATTTTTTATCTTTTTATGATGGTATTACCTTAGGTTTTTTACCATTTATATCTAATTTTACTGTGATTTTATATCTTTGTGTGATTTATTAATTTACTTTATTTTTTGATAAGCCTGATGATGGGTGAGGTAACCCGAAACGTTGTCGATTGGACTAAAATTAAACATGCTTTCAGTATTCTACGTCTTTACCTTCATCTTGAATATTAAACTACGTCTCCTTAGGAGGAACCCTCTCTCATAGTGTGTGTGTGTGTGTGTGTGTGTGTGTGTGTGTGAAAATGATTTAGAATTCGGGTAATCTGCATACGTTAATTTTATGTGATTCATGTAATAATTATCGATTTTATATTGTAAAAGAGAGTGCGCATTGTTTATTTTTAAATTTTTCATATTAATCGTGTCTAGAATTAATGTTCGAAAACCTGTAATCTACCCGTACATATTTTAATCATAAAAATTTTCAGTTTTATTTATTTATGCACACACACACACACAACACACACACACACACACACACACACACACCACACACATATATATATGTATATATATATATATATATATATATATATATATATATATACAGGGCGTCCCAAAAAAATGTATACACACTTTAACAGCTGATAGCTCAATTGATGTTTCTTTCTTTCCAAGTTAAACCCATTAGAATTAATAATGGCAGTCAGACTAAGCTTTGAACAAAGGAAATTCATTCTAAAATGCTACTGGAAGTGTGAAAACGCAGTTGAAGTGCAAAGACAGTTTAGGAGGGAGTTTCAAACAGATCCACCAACGCGACTTACCATCACTCGAATTAGAGATAAGTTTGAAGCCGATGGAACTGTTCAGAATGTCCACAAGAAGCGTTCCGGAAGACCACGGACATCGACAAGCCCCACAAAGCAAGAAAGAGTACTGGAAACGTATCACCAAAGTCCAAGAAAATCTGTGCGGCAAGCGAGTCGTGAGGTAGGAATTTCAGAATCGTCTGTCCAACGCATTTTGAAGCGCTGTCAATGGAAAAGTTACATTCTAAGATTAGTCCATGCTATTAATGAAGATGATCCGGACCGAAAAGTGGAGTATTGCGAGTGGTACTTGGCACGATGTGGATGTGGATTGGACGAAGGGGTTTCGTAGAATACCCTCCGCGTTCACCAGACCTCACACCACTAGACTTTTTTTTATGGGGATACTTAAAAGACAAAGTCTACGCTATAAAACCTGCAACAGTCGCTGAATTGAGAGCAGCCATTGAACGAGAATGCACACAAATACCAAACGAAATGTTTCGTGATGTTTGCGATTCCATTGCTTCGCGTTATCAGCAGTGCCTGGACCAGAACGGACGTCAGTTTGAAAACAGGCGTTGACAAAACAATTAAATAATGTCTGTAGATTCTATTACATTTTGAAAATGAAATGTATTTTAATAAACACTGCCTTTATAATTATTTAAAGTGTGTATACATTTTTTTGGGACGCCCTGTATATATATATATATATATATATATATATATATATATATATATATTCAAAAAAATTTGCCTGATGTAAATATTTTACATCACGAAATACGATACTTTTATTTTTTTTTAATTAAGCTATTAGAATTTCATGAGAATCACTAAATTTAACCAAGACTGCTTCCAAGCAGATGGACTGAGAATAGCAGATGAACTGAGTATAGTAGATCCATTAGGCGAAATTATTCACCGCATAAAATAGTCCCTTTGTATTGTGTTTAGGCAAATAAAAAAGCTAGGTTGGTAAAAGGCAGTAAATCTCAATTGAGAAAGTCCTTCATCATGATTTTAAGTTCATTATTGTATTTTACTATAACGACTTCCTTTTAATGTAATGTAATATTTTTCGTTGTATATTAACCTGATAATTTCTGAAGTTAAATTTGTATAATTAATTAATTAATGTTTAGGTTTTTACGAATTTAATACTACTTTCATGAATTTTGTGATGTGTCTGTTATTTTCTAACATTTTGAGCGACTGCCGACAGTTCGCTTTCGGTTGTGGAAATAAATTTGCCGCAAATACATTTATCTATGAAAAAATTACAGAAATTTTTTAAATTCATAAAAACACAGTTGAAAAATTGGGGATTGCGTACACTTTCATTCCAATTGTTCAGTAGTTTTTCTTACTGGTCAGACTATTTACTCGAGCAATTATGACTTTTTACCTAATTTCTTTTAATTTTTACGTTTTTTATACATAGATTTTATTTTTTCCCCGAAATTTTTCTTTCCTCAGAGTTAAAATGGAGTAACTCGGATTATCCAAACAACATCTATGCAAGGTTAAGTTGTTTTCAATTCACTTGGGAGGGGTACGGTGCCACCATTTAATTGTATTCAATTTGCATGTGTATAACTGATGATGTTAATTTCGGTTTTTTAACATCTTTTGCAACATCTAAGGTCATATAACGGAGGGGTCCTGTATCTTTGCCTGTCGCTACATAATCTGGACACGGATGATGGTTTCCCACGAAACTACTCATAACCACTCAGACTCAGTGTCGCTTACTTCGTTGATCGACATGAACCGGTGTTACGACATTAACCACGACGTAGCCCTTTATATATGTGTGTGTGTGTGTGTGTGTGTGTGTGTGTGTGTGTGTGTGTGATAAAAACCAAAGTAACTTCAACATTTGTGTAAATTTTCGTTCGTTCTCATTTTTTACCGAGTAGCTCCAACAGGTCATATTCGCTATATTTTAAAATTTCCAATCACTTTCAGTCGTGTTAAGGTAGCGGAAGTTTTATCAAAAAGTTTAGAGAAAGCTCTTTTTTACCGTATACAATGATCATTTTGTCGAATTTCACCCTCGTTAGGATTCTAATTCAAATCCTCGAAATCAAGTAACTAACTTCAAGCTACCTCAGGCCTTTACACATTCATTGATTTGTTTTAGGTTTGATCACGTTAGTTTAACATGAGTTAGCCTAACTCAATCAAACCTCAACAAGTATCTCCAAGAAAATTCAACTTATTTACAAAATTAGGTTAATGGGTAAGAAAGGTGTTTTACTGTCGACCTTACTTGTATGATATATACGGGGCTCCAATAAACCTTAGCCCCCCTGCCCATGGCCTAAACCATTAGAGGTACAGTACAACTAAACATACCTTACAAAAGAGAATTTAATCCTGCATTTAATGAGAAACAATTAAAACTTGGTGTTCTCGCCATTAGCTTCCAAGACAGCCTGAATTCGCTTTGGGTAGCTTGCCAAAAGTGACGTGAATAGATCTTGATCGTTACGCAAATTTGCTAAAACAGTTTCAATGTGTTGCGTCATTGTATCCTTCGAAAATCGATTTGCTGCAGGTTCTTGAAACAAGAGACATTCAACTTTGTCCTTTATAACTGATCCACTGTATTCACAGATGTTCAGGTCAGGAGAATTTCCTGGCCATTCTTCATTGCCAAAGAAATCGATCTCATGGTTACGCAACAACTGTTGAGTGGCTAATGCCTTAAAGCAGGGGGTCTTATCGTGCAGAAGTGTGACCTGATCGACATCCATAACATTGTTTGGGTTTCTTAGAAAAGGAATGACATGCTGAGATAGAATAATATCACGAAAATACTGTCCATCCCAACTCTGCCCATTTGGCTTCAGCACCCACATGAGCTTCTTTGCAGTGAACAAAACAAACACACCAACACAGTCTGGACTTTTTAATAATTCGCGATAATGTTCATTGTCATCGATTTCATCTGGTGTTGTGGCCCACACTCGATCATTATGGTAGTTAGGTCGACGTGTTACGTAAACAAAAAAATTCATCTGAGACAGCTAAATGCATGAAATCATCCACATCCCAATCTTCAAGATAATGGGCAAACCACATTCTGTCATCGATGTTAAGTTGAGTTTTTCTTGGCTTTGGAAGTTCATGCCAAGGCTTTAAACCTTGTCTATGACGGTACAATCGAATGATCTCACCACTGACGATCTTTCCTCTCAACACTTCGCTCTCTCTAGAAAGTTTAGCACAGCTATTTTTCCGCTTACGCGTACCGCTTTCAATGATGTCCTTTGGTTCCTGAGAGAGTGGCAAATTTGGGCGCCCAGATTTGGTTGTATCCATTTCACATTCATCCAAAGTTTTATTCCAATTTTTTGACGAAGTCCTCACTTCTTCGCAACTTTTGGCAACCCATGAACGTGTTATAAAGGTGGCTCCAGTATCACGAGCTTCCCGAAATGTTATTGCTCGTATGCGATCTATCACACGTTGCCTCTCCGAATCACCAATTAATTGAGAAGCCATTATATTATCACTTTATCAGCTAGAGTAATTTTAATATCTGCAATAAATAAAGAATTTTTTATATTTTTATAATCACTAAAAACTATTTCGATATAAGTAAACATGTAAGCTGCAAATGGGAGGGCTAAGTTTTTTTGGAACCACTTATATATATTCTATAATATATATATATATATATATCTATATATATATATATATATCTACTACATCTATCTATCTACAGCTATCTATCTATATCTATATATATATATATATATATACACACCACACAAAAACTCAGAATGGTCCCCTGAGAAACTTATATGTTAAACACAGACCGTGCATGGAACGAGAACTCTTCTGGGAATTACATCAGTAGTATAGCCGCAAAAGGGAGAGTGCAAGAATGTTGCAGGTTATTATGTATGTTGCAAGGGGCGGGGATTGTTGTAAAGGGGTGTGGGGGGTTGTTGCAAAGGGGGAGGGGTGTGGGTTGCAACAAAAAAGAAAAAAAAGAAAAAAAAGAAAAAAAGAGTACTGGCCTTTGTTGCCAACCTAGGTTTCAAGGGGCATGCAACTTGGAGGCCTCCCCCAAGCTATTCCCCCCAAACGGCCAGAGAGAAAGGAGGAGAGTTGTTCACCTGGCAGGAGCCAAGTGCACATTAAGACTTCAGCCGAGTAGGCGTTGTTTTATAGGCTCCTAATCAGACAGAATCAGCCAGTTGAC
>JAJOZX010009174.1:10000-40000 GCA_023014485.1 Bathynomus jamesi | reverse complement strand
TCAGTATCAAAAGTTCTATACGATAACCATACGTCATAGCTCCACCCAGCTACATCGGCAGCCAATCACTACGAACATCTGGTCTTTTGGGGCGGAGCTTGGCGATTGTGCATATAAAGGGGATATTTTTCAGTTTGGAGTAACAGTAGCTATTTTCGCGTCAGTGAATAATCATTCCTCCACCATGGACTGTACGTCTCCCCAGACTTTATGAAGGAGTATACTGCAGCATTAACGACATTAGCCTTTTTAATGCGTTGACCGTGATGAATTATTACAACGCAAACCGTAGAAGACATGTGCAGTGACGCTCCTTACAATCCGACGCAAGGGACTACCATAGAAATATAAGTTTCTATAATTAGAATTTATATATATATATATATTATGGATGGGGTTAGTATCTCGTCAAATAGATACTCGCCAAAAATGTCGATCAATGTTATTTTTTTACCCCATTATGCTAAAATCGAAATTTTATGGCATTCAATGTTATTCCTCGAACCAAAGATATCTTCACATAATGGGGAACTGTCTGTATACTCTGTATATGTTTTAAAAAGCATTATTCCTTTAAGGTCCGATGAGGATTTGACACGTGTTATACAATCTTTGAAGAATCTCGAAATACGGGGATACACTGAACAGTCAACAATGTCGCACATCCTCCACCATGGACCTGTACGTCTCTCCGAATTGTATGAAGAACGTGATACCGCATCATTAACAGCAATTAGTCTTTTCATGCGATTGACCGTGCGAATTATTTCCAACGCAAACCGTTGAAGATATTTGCAGTGACGCTCCTTACAACCCGACGCAGGGGCTACCATAGAAATGTAAGTGCCTATAATTCGTTTTTATATATGGAGAGTTGTAGTATCTCGTCAATAGATACTTGCCAAAAATGTCAATCATGTTATTTGGTATCCCCATTATGCTAAAATCGAAATTTTTATGGCATTCAATGTTATTCCTCGAACCAAAGATATCTTCACATAATGGGGATCTGTCTGTATACTCTGTATATGTTTTAAAAGCATTATTCCTTTAAGGTCCGATGAGGATTTGACACGTGTTATACAATCTTTTGAAGAATCTCGGAATAGGAGGATATACTGATCAGTCACAATGTCACACCGAAATAATGTAAGTGTTTTTCGATCTTTTTGGGATAAGAAGACACAATATATTTTCATAAATTTATTAAATGAAAGAAATCAGTACAATAAACAACTACAGAATTATCGTTACAAATATACGAACAAAAACATTATAATATACAACGAGTACGTACAATTGGAAAACGGTTTTTTATCTGTCTGCATACCATTTCATCGTTTCGGCGAGTGTGACACGGGTCAAATAAATTTAAAAAATTTATAAATTCTTTATCATTTGACATATGCATGAGAAATGAGAAGCAGTACATTCCGCAAACATTAGTAAAATATCCTTGCATGCGAAATGGGGTCCACAAACTTCGGGAATATGTAACTGAGCGAGAAATTTTACAATAATAGGGTCACTCCAGGTTGAGTACCGAGTGAATCAAAATAGTACAGGCGCTGTCTATTTTTAAAATAGACAGCGATCCAGTGAATCCCTTCATTACCGATGATGTCTGTGTTCACAATAAGACTACCGCATTCTCGCGTACTTGGCAAACTCAATGTTTCATTCTTCGCAAACACGCCGATAAATTTGGAACGTGTGACTCGCTCCATTACTTTCTGAAGTGTATTAGCATCCATTTTAAAAGTCAGTGATAACGCTTCTAAATCTATCTACTTCTATTAGGGCTTGCGATTCGAGATATACTAGTACACTAATAGGAGCGTCTATAGGCTTGGCGAATTCCAGCCGCACTGAGATGTTTCCGCTCTGCTGTGGGGTTAAATAGGTATTTACGCTAGCAGATAAGTCAGGTGTAATGTCAAACGGTAAAGGTTAAATTGATCAATGAATTCTTCCTGCGTTACCCCATTACCAAGCTCATCACAATCACCTGCAATATGGGTCAGATTACTATAGGCTCTGGCACAAAGAGGTAACACAGCGTCTGATGAATAGTCCGTACCCATTGTTCCACCCAAAGCAGTGCCGTTAACGTATAGAGTTATATTTTTAAGTCCGAAATTCTCGAATTTAAAGGCACTCTTTTTATATTTTCCATTCACCGAAGCGTGGTCCTGCATGCCGATTAATATCCTTTTAGGAAGATTTCCCAGGGCAATGTTTTCTATCTGCTTCGATGCCAACCCTGCAGGAACCGTATATAGTTTGATCTGCACTCTTTTAATAGGATATTTCACTGTAGCGTTTAGTAAATTTTTCTCAATTTCTAGTTGTTTTTGGTGAACTTAATTTCACTCGCCGTACGCGGAGGTATGTGTCCATAATGTGAACCACAACGGACTTTGCACCCTCTTCTTGATTCGCATCCAGATTTAAGCAGATCTCAGGACTCGTGCGGGTGAGCTTTATTTTCATATCCACCCCGTTCACAAGCAACTTCTCCTGGAAAGTGAAATCTGTGTGCAACCGTCCAAACACTCGTATATTTTCTTTTTAGAATTTTTAAATTTGTCCTTTATACTATTTTCATCTTTAGTTTGATAATATCCCTCCGCACTTAAAAAGGTAGCCTTCGCTTCTTTGGAAAAGTTGAGGACATTTTCCAAATAGGCTCGTAGATGATAGTACCCCGTGCCTGCCGATATGTTGGTCTGATTTAAAATATACGTCACACTGTTGAATTGGCGTGCAGAAAGTTTGTTTCAGGGTATACAGCATATTTGTCATCGAGGACCGTTCCATCAGAATGGGCTATACGTAGCTTAGCGTACATGTGCACACAGCTTGGATCAAAAAAGTAAGGACCTGAGCTGGGTATCACGAATTCTATAGGTGCACTCGGGGAACTATTGTGTTTAAAGGGTTAATTGTAATAAAGTCACTGTGCTCATAGAAACTTGGGTTGGCGGGAGCTCAAAAAGGGACAGCTCCGATTTACAGCATTGTGAACTACATGGGTGGATGAAGCGTGCCATGGCGAAATAGTGACTCCTCTCTCGACAAGTGGTAAACAACTATGATTCATGAGATCAATATCCTTAGCTTATATCAGTCAAAAAGTGGTCAACCATAGGTTTCATTCGCTTACAGCATTTCTTTTTGATAGCCTTTTACGTTTAATACCACGTGACCCTTCTTCTTCCGGGGAGTCCTCTTCTTCTTCTTCTCCCGCCACCACGCATTTTTCTCTTTGCATCTTTGATGATTTCGTCCCGTGTACGCTTTAAATGTTTTTTTAGAGCTTCTTTAGGTTTAGCCCCGGCCAATATGTCTTCTGCAGTGTTAAGGCCTGATTGTAGCGCTTTCCTTCCAAGGTATCTGGCACCCCTCTTCAGCAAAGGAACAGCCGTACGTAGTATGGATGAAAAAATGGATCCAAGTCCACTACCGCGCTGGTATCGCATCCCTCGATAGACGGTGAAAGGCTTTCTATCCATTATAACTCAGTGCGTCGAAAGTGTACTTCATTGTTAAGCTCCCGTTACCGAATGGGAAGTTTTCGCCCTCAATCGTTCTTATATATATTGTGATAATGGTTATTAAATTAGTTGCGACATTCACATAATGGGGCCTGTCATATGTAATACTCAAACTCCTTCCTCTATGGTTGGGATGTGAGCAATGCGCAGCAGGCGTGCCTGGGTATCCCCAACAAACTGGTGCTCAACTATATTACTGTAAATATAGCACATGTCTGGGACCTTTCAGCCAATTTCTCCATCTTCAATTGATACATTAATCTGGACAAGTCATGCTGTGTCTCGTGAAATGTGTCTCTTTGGAAGGCTGCGCTATAGCGGCCATTGGCTAGAATTTGGAACCTTCTATGGTCTTTAATACGTCTGTTAGTCTTTGATTTTAGGATTAGTGTGTGCAGGGCTGTTTACGACTTCGTATACTAAATCATTCGTAAGGTTTGAGTTTCTTAAACTTACGTTTAAGCCTCTCACAACATCCTCGGCCGAACCATATTGACCCGGCCCTAGTCTTGCTTCTGTACTGTAATACCGTGCAATCTTAGTCCGAGCGATGCGCATAGTTTCATCCATAGCTACCCCAGCTTTTTCACACTCGTCAATGTCTCTAAGAATCGTAAAAACGGTTTCTTTATGTTCAATATTTAAAAAGACGGTGTCCAGCTGAATTTCGCATATCCCACCTCATACGAATCACGACCCAATTCAATGTGCCCATGGAGTTCTGTTACAAAGTTGGCTAGTGTGTTGTTAGGGTGTACAGACAGGGACGAGGAGGACGGGAGTGTGACGTAGAAATGGTTAGGAGCCATGTTGCACACTATTTAAGCTTCATTATTGCATCAGCTTTTATATAGGTGTTGAAGCTTTCTGGGTACCCTAGCCATTTCACCAGGTACATTTTTCTCCTTCCTGAACCTTTGCTTTCTAAAATTTTCTCAATTTTAAACACATTTTTTTCTAAATTAAACGCAACTTTCTGCAATTCCTCGCGGTAAAAGCCTCCTCAGATTTCTTCCCCATTCAAATCTTCAATGTAATACATCATTATCTCACCTTTAGGTCTCACAGCCCTAACTTTAAAAATCTCGCGTGTCCATCCTTGCTCAAAACCCTTTGCGAATTTATTCCCCGAACGCGACAGCCTTACATAATCATTGATTTTAAGCGCGTAGTGTGGTGGTGGTGGTGGTGATCCATCTCTTCTCGGAGCGTACCTCTTTCTAAAACTTCGTTAGGTGTTGCCCCAATCGTGCGATGGTGTGAGCGGTTTGTAGGATGATGCCAATGATTCCAGAATGTCTAGAAATCTGTATGTGTTTTTATGTGTAAAATAACGGTGCATGCGTTCCTTTATGGTGCGCTGAACTCTTTCAGCTAAAGAAGCCTTATGTATAGAATTGGTTGTGTAATAGCTGATATTAAACTCTGTCAACATGTTCTGAAAAGCACGGCCTATAAATTCCTTCCCATATCCGTACAAAAATAGCCAGGAACCCTGTTTTCTTTTAACATTAGCGTTTTGGTGGCTTTAGCAACTGTTTCAGGTGATTTATTTTTCAGAGGAACTAGCCACAGATATCTACAGAATACGTCTATTATGAATAGAATGTAGCGGTAACCATCGTTATACACAGAATATATTTGCATGTCTGTTAAATCTGCTTGCCAAATAGAATCAATCGAGGAAGCCGTTGTCTTGGCTGTTTTAAACCTTTTTCTCACAGGCTTATGAAGCGTATAAGCGTCCTGCTCCCTCAAAAATCTTTCACACATCTTTTTTCCTACTCCGTAAACACTTCTGTACAGTCTATCTACGCCGCCGTAAGAGGATGGGGTAGAAATGTCATAATAGCGTTTAGTTAATACGTTAGCCATTTGCGTATTTTAGAGGCACGTGGGTAGGGTTGGTTTAACCTCTTCTTGCTCCTCTTCAAGGTGTTACCGCCGGGGTGACGGCGCCTTCAATTGTGTCACAGGCGTTGCATGTTCCAAGTCTTTTAACATGTTCAGATTTCCTATCAACGTTTTAGGGACATTTATTTGTTGTAGTCTTGCTTTAATATGCTTCCATCCTGATGGTGAAGGCCTATCCCACTTTCTCACCAGATCATGGACAATGTCTACGATATTCGATCCCTGTACCTTTGATCCTTCCACAATGATCTCCCCTGTATCGGTCCATTGTATGGCGGGATCCTCATTCAATAGATTATAAAGACTTAAGCCTTTACTCCTCAATGTAAGTGGGAGGGTATTTTTTAATACATGTTCGATATGTTGTGTGGCTAATCTTTTTGGTTGGTCAGCTGTGTCGTCGGGCACAGATCCTATGTCGCCATCGTCCCCCGTGCTGTGCCTAATAACCACAGGAATCTCTGTAGGGCTCTTATAATTTTCGTACTCGTGAAGAAATTTCTGCAGAGCTTCTTGGTATAAGATTCTTTTCTCATCAGGTGTTTTTTCACTGTTTAATAGGGCTAACAATTCGCTTTCCATTCTTTTAAGTCTGCTTTTACGGGATCTAGATACGTGTCTGGATTCCTTTGCAGTGAGGCGTACACCTCGTGGGGAATCACTACCACTTTCTTCATTATATTAATCTAGTCAGTAAAGGACCCAAAACTGAAAATAAGATGGGGAGAAATGACCCTCCTGTTTGTACAATAATTCGTTTTTTTCTTCGCTACAGTTTGGCTTTTACGAGCGAGTGCACGTATTATGTTCTTGTAGCGGCGTAGGCGAGCCTTCTGATGGGTTTTCATTGATACATTGCAATTTATAACGTTAAGACAGATTTCACAGATGCATAAAAGTCGGCATCGATATTTTTAATAAACATCTGCTGCATTGCCCGGGGCAGTCGATGATAGATTTTTATTAATTCACGGTATTTCTTTAGTCTCTTTGTCATTCTGGAATATACACCGTTTCAGGCTCGTTTGGAAATATATTCGTTCGCAGAAGCACTCTAAACGTGTTTCGCGGATGAAGGTCGCAAAGCAAATATCCGTAACGCTTGCTTGTAGCTTCTTTATAAACTTCCAAAACTCCTTACGCTGATTCGGGAACATTTGATTGGCTAATACCCCAATTTGTGATACATCTCTACGTTGCGCGAATAAGACTAGATATTGCGTATTTAACGACACATCGCGCATGTATCTATTTTTGAAAAATAGATTCTGATTGATGAAGAACACGCTTATGTTAAGATGGTGGGAGAATACTGTAAATGTCTCGGCAAACGTTTTATCCATCTCCAACATGAGATCGTCAATTACAATGATTGTATGTTCATTTCCCTTTAACGAATTAACGTCATATACGCCTTTGTGGAACAAAATATCATCTTGGTACTCGTTGAACACTAATTGATACGTCGAATAGCACCATATAACTTTATGCACAAATTTCGAGAACATCTCCCCCTTTTCTTTAATGATTTTAAGCATAAACACAGTTTTACCACATCCTGTAGGTCCAGATATAATACATGTGGATGGGCTCGTGAATCTGAATTTTTCTACAGAGTCCATTTCTAACACGTCACACTCCTAAGTGAGTCATTTACAAAATATTACAAATTTTGAGTGCTGATCCTTATATTTCTTCCCCACAGAACCGTGAATGACGATGAGGTAGAGCAGCCCATCATTACGGATGACCTCGACGACAGTGTAGTTGTGATCTCCTCCCCTGAACCCTCACCAGCGATACCGGTAACACGTCCAAAGCGGAGGTATGAGATACCCACGTCAGGTATAAAGCGACCGAAATACGCGCCTGTTGCAGCGGTAATAGATCCCCAACCCTCAACCTCTTACGCAACAACCCCCAGCAGCACCTAATATATCCCCTTATTATCCGCCGCCCCCCGTTCTGTTAAGTCTACAATAATAGAGCCCCAACCATCAACCTCCTACGCAACAGGGCCCCCATCAGCAGCACCTTCCGCTAATATACCCCTAATTCATCCGCCGCCCCCCGTTCTGTTGAGGAAGATATAACGCTCGAATTGGTGCGCTCCGCAGCCCCCACCCCAGCCTTGACTAGAAATCGGTATAGAGTCAGGGTCGACCCTAGAGTCATGTATAGCAATGGTATTGAGCGCGGACTACGCCGGGTTGTAGAGCGTATTATAGAGTTTGCTCTTCAGAATCGCGACGAGCGTGAAGTCAGGACGAGTCTGTCCTTTGGATTCGGGTCAGATGACGGTGATGTAGACGATTATTGGGTGATAGTGCCATTTAGACGTTTGGCGGCTGAAGATGTAGAATATATATTAGGACGTATAATGCAAGCCGCCCAAAGTAGTATAGCCTTCAATATGGACAACTTCACGGTAAATATTGACCATGTATACCGTGTTGCGGGTCATAGTGCCATACCGTATACTCTTAACCTCAATTCTCAAGCTATTTATAGACGGCATATAAACGTCGATCGTGGTTGCGGCTTTATAGCAGTACTCTTAGCACGTATGTTTACTGTACAAAATACACGAACTCAAAAAATTTGGTTGCCTACAGTCGTGGAGCGTGCCCGTAAACTAGCTGTAGACTGTGAACTTGAATTTGACTGTAATATGGGTCCTGAAGAGCTGAGAAGGGTAGAACAGGAAATGAATGTCCGCATAGTTGTGTTTGGGTTGGATGATCGTCGTAGGACTGTGTATGTTTTTAAAAGCTGTGTGAGAGATCGTACAAGGCCCCTACTTATTTTAGGATTGTCAGGGACAACGTATCTCCCCATCCGTAATATAAGGTGGCTTTACGCGAGTTATGACAAAAGTCGAAAATATGGGAGACATCATGATTTGTGTAAGGGGTGCCTCGAGTTTGCGGATGATATAGTGAGACATTGTAAAGAATGTCACATGGTATGTGAGCAGTGTAAAAGCACCAAATGTGAAAGCCGTGTAGTTGAAGCTGAGAAGAGAGACTGTGATGTGTGTAGACGCACATTTTTCAATAATAGCTGTTTTGATTTCCATAAATCAATTGGCACGTGCAGGAAAATGAGAATCTGTGAATGTGGTATGTTTCACACAATGGATAATTGGGGAAAATTTAAGCACAAGTGTGACGTAATTCACTGTCCTACATGCCAGGAGGAATATAAGGCGGATGGAGTAAAGCATGTATGTTATATGAAAGATGCTAAGCCTAAAAATAACCCTTGTATAACTGTATACTACGATATAGAAACATATACGAACGCTGAAACCAAAGAGGTAATTCCACATTTACTTGTGAGCCAGACTATCTGTGATGAGTGTATGGATATCGAATGTGACGAGTGCCCCAAATGTGGTAAACGGACAAACGTTTTTAAAACGAATGTCAGCGATAGTCCTGTGAAACTATTTGTGTCCTATATTGTCAAGTTAGCCGACAAGTTCAAAAAAATGACTGTGTATATTCTCGCCCATAACGGGGCAAAGTTTGACACGCAGTTCCTTTATAAGGAGTTGCTTGAACACGAATCCTCTGAGATATTTACAGGTGATCCATTGAAAAGAGGCAAAAATTAATACAGATGCAGATAAGAGGCAATGTACAATTTAAAGATACTTTATTATTCACACCTTGTAAATTAGCAAAGCTACCCAAGGTGATGGGAGTAGCAGCTGAAGTTTCCAAAGGATACTTCCCTTACACTTTCCTCACCAGCGAGACTTTAAAATACGTAGGCCCACCACCCCCAAAACATTATTTTGACTGTATGGATGAACGTGAAGACTTTGATCGATACTACGACAGTTTTAATGAAAGTAACCCTTATAGTATAGCTGATGAATGTGAGCGTTATTGCGTGAATGATGTGCGCGTGCTTAGAGTATGTTTCCAGGCCTTTAGAAGGATGTACATAGCCCGTTTCAAATGCGATCCACTGCAAGTCGCAACCACCATCGCATCATTATGTTTTACGGTGTTCAAGAATAACTTCATGCCGAAAGACACCTTAGCCATTATTCACCGAAACAATCCCCGCAGTTACGGGCACAAGGCTATTTACTGGCTCATACACCTACAGCAACAGACAGGTGTATACATAAAGCACGCCCGCAACACGGGTGAAGTACCCATTAAGATTAATGGACGTGTTTTTTGGGTTGATGGGTTAAGTGAAAACCGTGTCACTGGTGTGAAGACTGTGTACTCCTTTAACGGTTGCTGGTGGCATGGATGCCCCCGTCCTGAGTGCGGAATCACCGGAGATATCCACGGTAGGTCTCCTGCCGACTGTCTTGCATCGACCCGCACCCGCGATCAACTTATAGGATCACAGTTCACTCACAAAATATTGTGGGAGCATGAATATGATGCACGGATGGAGACAGACGAGGTGTACCGTGAGGAAATAAAAACGATCAAGCGTTCAATGGTGCTGGATCCTCTCAAATGTGGTGATAGCTTGTTTGGAGGACGTAAAAAATCCTTTCAACTATACTTCCCACCTACGGAGGGCGTGAAGCTCCATTACTACGATTTCTGTTCTTTATACCCATACGTGATGAAGTGCAATCCGTACCCCGTGGGCGCTCCTGAAAAACTGGTGGGACCTAGCCTACCATCCATCAATGAATTTTCAAAAAATTTGAATGATCGTTACTTTGGGCTCTCTTTCGTAGACGTACTCCCCCCACGCAATTTATGGATGCCGATCTTACCTGTCGTTATCGACGACAAGCTCATGTTTCCCCTGTGCGTGAAGTGCGCGGAAGAGGATAACGGCGAATGTAACCATATACCCCACCAGCGTAAGATCAGAGGCGTATATACAAGTCCTGAGTTGGCCCTAGCCGTGCGCCATGGTTATAGAATACTGAAGATACATGAGGTGTGGAGGTTTCAGAAGCTACCCAACCTTTTCACACCATATATAAACACCTTTTTGAAGGATAAGGTTGAGGCATCAGGGTATCCGCGAGGAGTTGATACCGAAGATGAAAAGTCTGCCTATATTCAACGTTACCGCGACCGCGAAGGTATACAACTTGATCGTGTCCAAATTGTAAAGAATCCTGGCAAGCGCTTTAGTGCAAAGTTGTGTCTAAACAGTCTATGGGGAAAATTTGCGCAGAATACCGGCAGAGGGAGCATTCATTTGGCACAAAGTTATAGCGATGTCTGGGATTATGCCAATGCCCCCGATAAAGAGGTCATGGAGATCGTAAATGTAGGTAATACTTACGTAATAAAGTACAACAACACTGAATTTGCCACAGATACCTCAAGGGTTACAAACATACCTGTGGCCAGCTTCACAACAGCCTACGCCCGTATAAAACTTTGGGGTCTATTGCATTCTCTTGGGCGGAGAGTATTGTATGCCGATACAGATAGCGTGATATTCACAGAGAGGGAGGGTGAATACATGCCCACTATTGGGGAGTTCCTCGGCGAGCTCACTGATGAGATCAAGGATGAGTATGGGGACAACGCATACGCCGACTCTTTTGCCTCAACAGGACCTAAGACTTATGGGGTACGGGTCAGGGTGGGGGAGGAAATGAAATATATCGTGAAGGCAAAGGGTATTACGCTCAACCATGCGAATCGGGAGGTTGTTAACTTTGAGTCGTTGAAGGATCTAGTATGTTTGGACGATGAACAACCTCCCCAACTAATTGTAGGCACCCACAATTTTCGGGCGCAGAAGCTGGGGGGCGTGAAGGAACTTAGGGGTACGATGGTGTGCCGTAACACCTATAGGAAACGTTACCAGTTACCTGGTACCTATGATACCGTACCCTTTGGATACCAATGATGCTTCTAACTCACACGTCTTGTATATAATCGTATCTATTTGTAAATATATATATATATATAACTTGAATATCTCGTTTATTAAATCGTATTTGTAAATATATATAACTTGAATATCTCGTTTATTAAATAAATCATGTTTCAAATAGCGTTTCACTTTCCCTTTGTGTGTGTGTGTGTGTGTGTGTGTGTGTGTGTGTGTGTAGGTGAAAGTTCTAAGCTCCGCCCACTGTAAGACCGTGAGTCATGCTACTATCTGGGAATCCCTGCGTGGTCAGTCGACCGCAGTAAGCCCGAGAGATCAGACGTGTATTCAGATCAGACGTGTATTCAAATGGCTACCTTTAATATTGCTTGTACAACGTTTACGAAATGGTATTCAGTAAAGTGCCAGGATGTGGTGGATACCGAAAAACTTCCTATTCCTCCCTCCTATGCCTCTTTTAAAAACACATTGGATTGTGCGAAGTTCCAAGATGTACAAATACTCTACGGATGTTCTGGTGAGACCGTTGAAGGCTTTCGTTGCACAGACGATGTGCTGAAGTATACTGCAGAGCTAAACTTTATAAAGTCTCACATACACCGTGAAGTAAAAGAAACAACGCGTGCAGAAGAGAAGCAGCAGGTATGGATAATGAGTCTTGCTGATGGGTGGTGTGACAAGCGGTATTACGTCATGCTACACCATGTCGATTACTCATACCCTACGACTGAAAATGTGAATCTCGTGATCATGGACAATCTTAAGTATTTTTATCACTATATTAACGTATATCATGATGAGGTTCGTAGTGAGGTTGTGGCTAGTGCCCTGCGTGAATTTTTAACAGAGTTTAGAGACGAGTATCGTTTGATGGGCAGAAAGGAAAAATATGAACATATGTTCCTCTCAAATAGTGCGCCGGAGTGTGGAGATGTTTAGTAAAACATAAAATGTTCCTAGTTCTTATCCAAACTGTCTGGTGCGTAGGCTGGTAGTGATATTCTTGTACCGAAATATGTACAACAATTCGACTCGCGGTCATACGAACAAGCCCATTCACGTATCATCGAGTCAGCCGCCCGTCGAACCATTCCTGCCTACCTGCGTGCCTCACACGGCTCATAGTTATCTCAGAGCTTGAGCCGAGTGGACGTGCGCTCCTCGAATACGATGGAACTTCCTTTGAGCAGCATTCTCAACGCCTCGTACGATGTGTCCGTGACGAAATCGTTGCGCGTGTTCAGGCGTAATTCCGGTACCATTAGCTATGTACTGGAAACGGAATGTAGACCGACAAACAAACGGGTTTATTTAAGTATCGAGGAGATGAATAGAATCTTTGTGATAGTTGAGAAGTGGAGTGAAGATCGTTATAAAATACCTGCTAACGTAGGTACAAGAAGAGAGCAGATTAGTGACGCACCCTCATACGCCGTTGTATGTACGTTGTGTATAAATAACGATCGGCCGTGCATTGATATACGGCTGATGTGGAAGAATGCTTCTGATAATAACGCTCTTGTTCCTACGCGAAACCGTTTCATCCTCGACAGAATGTTTGAAATCGTCGGATTCCGTAAACTGAAACCTATATTAGACGCGCGTGTTACGGACATGCTTTATTTTGATACAGTACTTGAATACGCCTACACCGCTCTGCTCGATGGGTTTACCGAGTGTAGGGCTGGTGAGAATGGTCTAGAGCTGGACGTTTATTTAAAAAGTTTAGACTCTTTGAAATACCATGAACTTTGGTACAAAGCAATTGATCGGTACAAGGCTGAGCTCACCTACACCGTTCACCCTGAAGAACTATTTCTTTATATAACGCGCAGTTGTCGTAACGATTTAGAAGATTATTTCAATTGCCGCTATGTTGAGTGAGTTCACGATTGAAAAGCTCGAGTCGGTAGAAATAAACCCTCGATTGGAAAAGCGTGTTTATAAACTTGTGTTTAATAATGTAGCTAACGATGAACTCTTTGTGCGTGCTTTTGATTGTATTCTAGACGTATTTAAAGATGACTTACCAACCGGTTGTAAAGTGGGAACAAAAATAGTACTGAACGATATGAAAGCCCTTCATATCGAGTACAGGTTTCCCTATACTTTAAGCGGTGAAATATTATTAAGCCGCATATACTGCGTAATGCAGAGCAATAATGATGTAATTGTAAACTCGATTAAGACCGAGTTTAGTATTTTGAAAAAAAAGTGAATTGTATTTATATATATATTTTGCTTGACATTTCTCCTGTACTGATTATACGCATATTTCTATTGATTTGTGTTTATATATATATTTTGCGTGATATTTCTCCTGTACTGTTATGTACATATTTCTATTGAAGTGTATATTTATTTGAAATGTATATTTTATTTATATATATCCATAATTGTGTGTATATATTTCCTGTACTGTTATATGCATATTCCTCAATTGAAATGTATATTTATTTTCTATATATTTATAATAAACAGAATGATGCAATGTTGTTTTACTTAATTGTTATGCCTTCTACTACCGGTATTCTTTTAAGAAATATAATAATGTATACAGTATTGCGGTATCTGGCAATTTAAGCCTTCTAAGCCAACTGGCTGATTAGGAGTCTATAATAATGTATACAATGGTATCTGGAACTCAGTCTTCGATTAGAGAATACATGGCGCTATCTGGCAACTCAAGCCATTTACAGCCAACTGGCTGATTAGGCGTATATAATAATGTATACAATAATACTGCTAAAAAGAGGTATCTGGCAACTCAAGCCATTTACAGCCAACTGGCTGATTAGGAGTCTATAATAATGTATACAATGGTATCGCTAAAAAGAGGTATCTGGCAACTCAAGCCATTTACAGCCAACTGGCTGATTAGGAGTCTATAATAATGTATACAATGGTATCTGGCAACTCAGTCTTCGATTAAATGAATACATGGCGCTATCTGGCAACTCAAGCCATTTACGCCAACTGGCTGATTAGGAGCCTATAAAACAACGCCTACTCGGCTGAAGTCTTAATGTGCACTTGGCTCCTGCCAGGTGAACACCTCTCCTCCTCCTTTCTCTCCTTTCTCTTGGGGGATAACGCCGCCTCCAAGTTTTCCTTGTTGCACCTGCAGCATCCCCCCTTTGGGGAATTTTTTTTTTTTTTTTTCTTTTTTGCAACACCCCCACCCCCTTTGCAACATTACTAATAACTTGCAACATTCTTGCACTCTCCCCTTTTGCGGCTATACTACTTACATCCACTATAGTTCGAATAAATAATGATAAATGACAAATACTATAGTTTTTTCTTTTTCATGATGGATAGCTGGTGAAGGAAGCTATATTTTGGGGCATCTTTGCGAGTAACCCGGTGCCCACGTTGGTCTTTCCATCATGAAAAAGAAAAACTATAGTATTTGTCATTTATCATTATTTATTCGAACTATAGTGGATGTAATTTCCCAGAAGAGTTCCTTGTTCCATGCACGGTCTGTGTTTAACATATATATATATATATATATATATATATATATATATATATATATATATATATATATATATATATATATATATATATATATATGGTGTCCCATAAGTTTGGAACCATAGTGTAAAATAAGTAATTCATGTTTTTCCGTTTATGCAAGTGCCCATGATGTCTTTGAGTAAGGAAGAACGCATCCAGGTAATTCTGCTCGTAGGAAATCGGAGTCAGAGGGAGGTCGCTGAGGAATTTAACATATTGCATCCGGACCGCGCGCCGATAACACACAGCTGTGAAGGCAAACTCGTAGCAAAGTTCAGGGAAACGGGATCCATAGGAGATAAACTACCAGTGGACCTCCAAGGACATCCACTGACGATGAAACAGCCGCTACCATCCTCGCTCATTTCACAAACAGTCCCCAAAAGTCTCTCCAGCGTTTTTTTGCCGTTTTTATCATTTTGCCCCATGGTTCCAGACTTACTGGACACCCTATCTCTATCTCTATATATCTACATATCTATATACAGTCCACTCTCCACTTGCGACCACCTCCAGACTCCGACCACTCCCCTATTGAGGCGAACTTAATAAAGACCCGAATTTTCCCCTATACTTACCATTATAATTGTTTTCTTCATTAAGACCACTCCCCTATTCCGTACAACGACCAGCATTTATAGTCCAGGGCTGCAATTAGCATCTCCACAGAACGACCACCAAGTGGCGTAAGGCAGAGCGTAATGTGGTAGACACCACAAATCTAGCTCACTTACACGCTGCACTTCACAGCGATCACACATGTTTATACGCTGCTCCTGTTACAGGTTACGTCAAAAATGCTAAAAATTGAGTGTTGAACTAACGCTTGGTAAAAACGTTCGCGTCATACAAGAACACGAAAGCAGTGGAAAAAGTCAACGAGAATTAGCTACAGAATGTGGCGTCAGCAAAACTCAGGTACTGCAGATTTTGGAGAGAAAGGCTGAATACATGACAGCTTATGAAGAAAACCAACCTTCTGCTAGAAAAAGAGTTTGCACCCATTTCGAGAGCGACGACTTAGAGGAAGCAGTGTGTTCGTGGTACAAACGCGCTCGTGCAATGCTTATCCCTGTTTCTGGGCCCATGCTACAAGAGAAAGCGCTTTTGATCTCAACCAAACTAGGGCTGAAACAATTTAAAGCTGCTTCTGGTTGGCTGTCAAAATTCAAGACAAGGCACGGCATCACTTTCCAGACTATCTCTGGCGAACGAGGAGCTGTAGATACGAACACCATAGATGACTGGAAATCTAAGCTGCCTGCTCTCTTACAAAGTTACCGACCGCAAGACATCTACAACTTAGACGAGACTGGTGTTGATTACCGCGGCCTGCCAGATAAGAATCTTAGCATCAAGGGTGAGCACTGTGTCGGAGGAAAGAAGTCTAAAGAGCGCCTCACTGTCGCTCTCTGCTGCAACATCGTTGGCGATTTTGAATGTGCAATTGTCATCGGAAAGAGTGTAAAACCAAGATGCTTGAAAAACATCAACAGCAAAAACCTGCCTGTCCATTTGTACGCAAACAAAAAAGCGTGGATGACAACTGCTGTTTTCCAAGACACGGCTAAACAATTCAACAAAAAGCTGAAAGCTCAAGACCGATCTGTGCTCCTATTTGTAGACAATGCCACTTCCCACAATAACCGAGACCTCACACTCAGCCACGTCAAGATTGTCTATCTTCCGCCAAACGCAACATCTGTATTGCAGCCACATGATCAGGGTATCATTCGAGCTTTCAAGTGCTACCACAAGAAGCGTCTGATGCGGCGGTGTATCGTGTCTAAGCTGGACGACGGTACCAAACTCACAGACCTTGTTTAATGCGTAACTGTCCTCGATGCTTGCTACTGGGTTGACGCTACCATGAAAGAGATCAAGCCGAGCACCGTCAGCAAATGTTTTGCAAACTGTTCTTTTACAACCCAACCAGTAGATGTCGACACTAATGATGAAGACAACATCCCTCTTGCCAGACTTTTACAGATCACAAAAGATCACCTGCCAGATACTATCACTGAACCAGACGAATTCATAAACTGTGACAGCGATCTACCTGCCACTGAAGAATTTGAACACGAGTGGGAGGAACAGTTTCTTAATGATGTTTCTGGTAACAAACCTGCCGATTCAGTCACAAGCGACACTGAAGATGAGTCGGAACAGGCTGAACAACCAAACTGCCCAATCAAATCATTGTCGCAGTTACTACAGTGTGTAAATGACATTAAACAGTTCTGCATTTTACATCCTGAATTGGCAAACATAGTATCTTTACAAACTGCAGAGAACATTGTCCAGAGATGATAAGAATAATCTCCAGCAAAAAGCAGACCAAAATCATATCATTTTTCACTTGAAATTTCAATTGCAATTCTAATTTTACTGTGAATTTTTTAATGTTTTATTGTTTTAAGAAAAGATTTTAAGAAAAGGTTTTAATAAAATGGTTTAATAAAATGTTTTAATTTGTAAATGTCAAATAAATTACAAAAAAGATTTGGCGATGTGTTACATACCTTCACGTATTATTATACAGTACGTATGTACGTGTATGCATCTTCGGTTCTCCAACGAGACCACCTCCCTATAAAGACCACTTTTGATAAGACCAATGCGTGGTCGTGAAAGGGCAAAGTTCAGCAATATTCTGGCAATAGTATCTCTGTTATTAATTGAGCTAGAACGTTCATTTTGGCTAAATTAGAGTTCTAAGTATGCTAATGAAGATGGTAATGAGTTTTTGGAATAGATTTTCATATTTTATATATATATTTTTTTATTTTCTTATTATGCCGAACTTTGGGTGCGATTTCTGGCACAGAATCATTCCATATTAATATAAATCACATGTATGGCAGGTAAATAAACATTATTGAGTAAAAAGTCAATGCCTTATTGCCTATTATTAGTACAAAAATGAAAGAAATTAATAAAAAAAGAAGAAATAGCACTACTCACTACTCTGTCATTCCATACCTTATCTTATTATTGTCTGTCATCCTATTGTATGTTTGTCTCTCTCCCTATGTCTATGTCTCTCAAAAGAGGAAAAGGGAGAAAAGAGAAAGGAATGATAGAAAACAGACTTAAGACGAGCATCACATCTGGGCGGCAGAGCCCAGCTGGCGATAGAGGTGAAAAAAGTAGTTCGCTTCATAAGGTTTTCAACCATACTTCTATTGTCGTAAGGTCATTATAACCCAAACCACGCGATAGAGGAAGGGTGAAAATAGTGATATCCATCAAAAACACGTTTTCGCCTGTGGCGGCGCTTAGGTACCTTAAGACGCGCGACCCTCATATATATATATATATATATATATATATATATATATGTGTGCACTAAAATCACAGAATAACACGTGATCTTATTAATAAGCAAACAACCACAGGGAAAAGGAAAAGGAAACACGAAGTCCGAGCGCTTTCGTGATATATTCACATCTTCAAGGAGAAACAGATGTGAATATATCACGAAAGCGCTCGGACTTCGTGTTTCCGTTTCCCTGTGGTTGTTTGCTTATATTATACGAGTGTGTGTAAAAATGAACAATGAATAATTCCTATATAATCATTATATAATCCTTATATGGATCCTTATATTCATTGTCTTCATACAGCACTTATGTTTGAATGGTTTTTATGTTCGAACGTTCATTTTTACATGAGGAACCAAAGTCGCCTGATGCGAGTTTGGATAGAATTTCGATTTTTAATTTCTATTTTTTTTTCAGTGTCACAACCATGCGACCTACCATTTCTATGCCTAGTCGTATCCATATTTCCATTTTTCATTTGTTAGAGAATTTATGACAATTAATTATTGTTGTCTTGCATCTAACCCTCATCCCTAAATTTTATTAGATGCATGTGGCTTGATTTGAACCTTTGTTTGTACTTCTTTATTTATTACTGTATTTCTCTAATTCATCTCTTCTAAATTCTCCCAATAATGACTTGTACTGTACGTACGAATTAAATAACTATGGCGTATTAATTATGAATTGACGTATGACAATTTGAATAACTATGACGTCATAAAGTAGCTTAATTCCCTTTACATTTTCCCGTCATTAATTTCCCTTCATCATATCTGTAGTATACAATGTATGGTAAATTCTTTAACATAATAATAAAAACTTTACACTCTGTACGTCATTATTTATATTTGTTCATTCATACATCCATGCCCCTTCTTGACCTTTATCTTTTGTTAATTTTATTAATTATTCATTCAGCTACCTATTGTCTACCTATTGTCAGCCTATTGTGCGACTACCAATATGTGTACAATACTTTGTGCATTCGTACATGCACCCTGATGATCATGATTACGTACATAGTTACATACATGTAAATACGTCCACATGTATTCTTTTTACTTTTTCTTTTAATTATTTCACTTCTCGCAAGATATTCATAAATACTTATACGAGTGTTCGAATTCCGCTGACAGCAGCAAAAGCGAGCGCTTCTGAGATAAAAATCTCCTCTCGCTCGCTTCTAATTTATGAAACATTATTATGCGTGATATGTTATATATATATATATATATATATATATATATATATATATACATACACCGTATGTGCCCATGTACTTTATGTTATACTCCTAACATCCTAATTGTCTACAAATATGTAACACTGAAAAAACTAAATTAACTGTTTAATTGTAATTAACTAATAATTTAATATAATGTAATTAATGTACTTTAATGAAATTGTAATTAACGATAATAAGCGAATGTGAATTAATTGGTAATTATAATCATAGTTGTAATAAACCAAAATTACAATGTACTCAATAATGTACTTAGATTGTACTCAATGTACTACTACGAAATTGTCACAATTTAGGAATGTATACTCGGCGATATTACGATTATTATTTTTTTGTTATTTACTTTTTTCGTTTTATTTTGGAATCTTTCAAAATTCTGATCATATGTTTAAAATTAGGCTTAACGTAGATCTCCATTAAACGGGGGGAACTTAACCTTCAACTGCACTCCCTCAACATTTAGACTTATATGATGCTTGTATCTGTAAATTAAGAGAGACTCCCTTGTTAGCAGCCTTTCAGCGAGGAGGAGGCCTCCTCACTTTTAAATTCCGACCTGAGCCATGGTCGAAAGAGGTCGAACCCTCCCCCTGTAAATTTAACTTAGAGGCTGAGTATTACCTGTACATTTTAGCAGTAAATTACAGTAAAAGAAAGTTTTTTTCTTTTCCTTCTAGCCGTGCTCTCGTCCGAGAACTCAGTCAATAAAGTAGAGAAAAACAATTTCCCGATACCGTTATAAGAAGCATCAGGGAATCTTCAGAGAATTTAGTAAGTTTTCACGGAATCCTCCGAACCACTACAGAAGAACTCGGAGAGTATTATATAAGAAACTATTGTGAGTAACAAATCAGTTGCTGCCTCCTAACCAGAACCCCCGTCGACTTCGAACCAACCAAGACCATAGACGGAGGGGTTAACATATACATACACACACACACATATATATATATATATACACACATCTATATACACACATCTATATACATATCTATATGCGCCTCGGTGGTGTAGTGGTTAGCGTCGCTGACTACAAATCCATCGGCCCCGGGTTCGAGACCCGATGGCAGCCGGCGCGCAGCAAAACCCAGCTGTTCATCCTTCCACACAAAGAAAGTGGTTGGTAGATAAATGGGTACCCTAGGTGGCCTAGTGGTTAAGACGCTGGGCTGCTGATGGAGCGTGGTTCGGATTCCACGTTAAGCTGTAGATCTAAGGTGGAGTGAAAAGCTTGACCTTATATATATATATATATATATATATATATATATATAACTTCGTGTTACTAATCATTCATTAACGAATATATTTCATTTATTGACTTTATTGTGTACTATATTATTTGATTAAACCAAGGCTAGTGCACATGGCTTGCCTTGTTTGTTTTTCATATCTATCAGAAAACGAGGAGTCATAAGGTACATTTTCCTTTCCTTCGGGAGATCAGGTAGTGTGTGGTTACACACCGTTGGAAAAAAGGAAAAAAGGAAAAAAGTCGGTCGAATCGCGGACAGATAAGTATTATTAATACTCTTTCTTTTACAGATCTTTCGTCGGTAGGTTAATTATATATTCATTTAGTATAAATTTGTGTTACAAGAACCTGTTTCTGCGTTCCAAGAACATTTTTGCGGGTTAGGGCAGGTGACGGCACAATAAGCACGCGGTAGACCTACGTTGTAATTTATTAATTTCCAAACTCTCTTTTTTTTTTTACTAATTAAAAGCATGGCACTCCCGTCAAGTACTTGCAGTCACTGTGAAGGGAAATTTGCCGCTTACGCGTTTACAATGGCTAATAATAATGAACAGTTAGTTTGCAGGTGGTGCTCAAGCATGGAAGTCCTGAGGAACGAGTTAGAACGTGAGAGGGAGGCCAGAGTGAGGTTTGAAGAAAGAGTGATGCTCCTGACGTCAAAATTAGAATCCCTTGAGACTCCAGTTACGACCCCTCCTGCCTCAGTTTCTACTAATAATATAAATAGTACTAATAGCCCTCTCTCTTCCCCTAGTTCCCAACCCTTCGTTCGAGTGCGTAATGGAGCACCATTGAGAAAACCTAAAACTTGTCTACCAGTAATAACAAACAATAAGTTTTCTGTTTTAGGTTTCGAAGATGCTGATGAACCGGAAATACGACTCGTTGGCGATTCCATTGTTCGAGGGCAGCTCGAGGAATTCTGTGGGAGAAACCCTCATCGTAGGCGCCGTTACTGCTACCCTGGTGCAAGGGTGGAGGATATAACTAATAGTGTTGACCATTTTACAGACGGTACCGCCGAGGACACAACGTATGTTATTCATGTCGGTACTAATAATTTTTTAATTCTAGATCGGAAGAACTGCTGGCTAGGTACAGGGACTTACTAGAGCGATTAAAGAAAAAAACTAAGATTGTTTTAACAGGTATACTTCCTCGAATTATCCAACGTAACGATTTCTACAGCAAGGTGAACTATATTAACAATAACCTAAAGTCTCTCTGCCAACAGGAAGGAGTGCATTTTGCGAATTTTTGGAACAGTTTCTACGGCAGGAAGGACTTGTTCCTCGGAGATGGACTTCATCTTAATGACGTTGGAGCTGCGCGTTTAGGAACACTATTTCATAATACTGTCTCTTCTTTTCAGGCTGCTGTAACTCGAACAGTCCCAGCGTAAATTCCACAAATTTCTCCTGCGCTCGCGAAGGTGTCGCAATTACGAACAATTTGAAGGTTCTATCCTTAAATTCTCTAGCTTACGAAATAAAATAAAGAAATTTTTTCTTTAATTGCTTGTAAAGACTATGATGTAATTGCGATAAATGAATCGTGGCTTAGCACTGAAACACGTGACTTTGTAGGGGAGTAACAAATTAGAGGTTATAGATTTTTTGTTAAAAACAGAATAGGTAGACGAGGAGGCGGTGTTATGTTGTACATCAAAGACAATATTGCGAACGTTATAGAAGTAAAGCACACAATTCCAGAACCAATAGATTCGACTATAGCAGAACTTAAATTGAATGATTTCAAACTTCTTGTTGCGGTTACATACAGGCCTCCTAATCAAACAGCTGATAGGACGAAACGTTACATCCTGAACTAAAGAGAATAATAGGAAGTGAGCAGGCTTTAGTTATGGGTGACTTTAATTGCGCCAACGTGAATTACGATACAATGCAGGGAGACGCGGAAGGTAATCGTTTAGTTAATTTTCTCGAGGATAGTTTTCTTATTCAAAAGGTTGGGTAACCTACGAGGTTGGACAGTATTTTAGATTTAGTAATAACTAAGGACGATAGGCTAATCACTGATCTTCAAGTAATAGAACCGTTAAGCAATAGCGATCACAATATGGTAGAGTTTGTCCTCTCAGTAAGTCACTCGAAACCAGCTAACTCGACGAAAATTCCTAACTTCGAGCACGCAGACTTTTGTAAATTTCGAAACAAATTGTCACACATCAATTGGAAAAACGTAATGGGGAACTCCAACGCAAAACTAATGTGAATTCGTTTGAAACAGTATTTAGGACTATAAGTGAGGAATGTGTACCGTATAAAATTAAGCGTGCGAAAGTAAATAACAAGCCCTTGTGGTTTACTTCTAGAGTAGGAGACATTATAAAGAGTAGAGATAGGGCTTATAGGCTACATAAGTGCGATAAAGACAATATGTGGTTACGAAACAACTACATATCTCTAAGGCGTGAAGCGAAAAGTGTAATAAAAAAGTCCAAGCGCGAATTTGAAATCTCCATAGCTCGTGACGGTAAAGAAAACCCCAAGCGATTCTTTCAATATGTCAACAATAGAAATCCAGTAAAAAGTGTCTTGGGTCCGTTGAAAAATGTTAACGGAGATCTAGTTTCTGAAAACAAGGAAGTGGCTACCTTGCTAAACGAATTTTTACGTCAGTTTTTACTATAGAAGATGTAACGAATATCCCTAAGGTCATAGACATAATACCTTTTGATAATGGTAATATTTTGGATAATATTGTCGTTAGTGAAGGGGAAGTAATGCGCAATATTGAAAAGATGAAAACGCGTAAATCACCGGGGCCGGATTCCATATATCCCAAACAACTAAAAGAATTAAAAGATAGCATTGTTGTGCCGCTAACAAAGATTTTTAATGCGTCTATTTCTTAGGGGTGCGTACCAGATAATTTCAAGTTAGCAAACGTAACACCAATCTTTAAAAAGGCGATAAAGGTGAGGCGGGAAATTATAGGTCAATCAGTTTAACGTCTGTTGTAGGTAAGCTACTGGAATCAATAATTAGGGATCGTACAGTCGAACACTTAGAATTGCATAACTTACTTAGAAATACGCAGCACGGTTTTAGGCGAAACAGATCTTGCTTAACAAATATTTTAGAATTTCTTCAAAGCGTGGTTGACGTTTACGATAGTCATCGGGCGGTTCATGTAGTGTATTTATATTTTCAAAAAGCGTTTGACACCGTACCGTACAAAAGACTGAGAAAACTAAGGCTCATGGAATCAGGGGTGTAGTAATAGATTGGATAGAAAAGTGGTTGCGAGGTAGGAAACAGAGGGTGGTCGTTGATGGAGCGGAGTCGTGTTGAGCTAATGTAGCGAGTGGCGTTCCTCACGGTTCTGTATTGGGTCCCTTGCTTTTTCTTATTAGTCCAGGCAATTTGTAGTTAGACCTGGGCAAAATTGCTTCAGAAGCTTTCTAAACTGTTTCCAGCTCAGGAACCATTGCCGAATAACATATCCAAAATCCGACAAAATTGGACCCCGGGAACACCCCCAAAAATGAAATTCAAAATGGCGGACTGGATGTTTCCTACGAAAAAAAAAATATATATATAATTTACGCTTTTATTTATAGAGATACATTTGATGCTTTTTCTTTCAGTTGTAATGTTTTAAATAATTCAACAATATACAACACAACCAGTTATTACGCAAATATAATGTTATATAGCTTTTTACAGATTTTTATAATCAATAATACAACAATTATTTTTTTCCCAGTTTCAAGTTATGTTCATTACAGAAGAAGTGATACCTGGTCACAAACATACAGAAATTAATCCTCTTCATCACTATCATCGGATAGATTACCGGTACTTGGGTTGTTATCGCAACCACTGATTTGGCACTCGCCACAAGCGGCTGAACAGGGCATTCCATTACGCTTGCATCCACATCTTGAAGTAGCACATTTCGTCTTGCAGGAGCAGCGATCATGTTGAGTAGATAATTTGGAGCTGGTGGCTTGTCGCAGGGCTGTAGGGTAGTAGGAATTATTCTTTACATACCAACCCCACTGTTCTGCATCGATCTCTCTTCTGTAGACTTCGATTAGTATTTGAAAGTATGTGCGAAAGCTGTGGTACTTTGTGGACGCATCGGTAGGTGGCAAACGTTCGGGTGTAACAAAAGATTTAGCTGTAGCTACCTTTCAACTAACATTCGATGACGTAGTGCGTTAGTGGATTCAAGTGTTTTGCAGCCATACAACAGAAGCATTGCCTTTCTTCCAGCGGCTTCAATGTCAGAGTGTTGGCAACAATCAAACATCAATGTATTTGCAACTGAACGGAGTTCAGCAACCTTCATCAGTGTGTCGAATGCTTTGGCTTTACCGATCGAAAAAATTCTGGATGTGCTATCACAGCCCGTGAAAGCATGCACAAACAGGAGATACTTGCAAAATGTCATTGCCTAACAATGATTGAATGCTGAGAATATCATACACAGGATTAGGAGATAGTCCCCGTCTTATATCGCTGCGATAGTACAACTTGAAACCACTGTCCTTGGCATGTACAGAAGGAGAATCAGCAAGTCGGTGTCTTCCCCTATTACTGTTGTAGTTGCATTTTCTGATGAGGAAACTGCTGCACGAACGATGTCACATCAGCATCCCCCATCTGCGTTGTGAACAGTACACCCGTGCTTCTTCAACATCTCACCTACGAGGGACTAAATGCTTGCTTGTTGTTTTCATTAGCCAAGAAGTGTTCCTTCTGGCAACAAACTTCATGCTTGGACTGAGATTCACATTTCTGCTTGTCTTGGTGCTGCGTCTTCTGTGGGTCATGTCCTTGATCGTAGGAGAGCTGCTGTAGCCATCAAAACAATGATTGCTTTTCCATATGTTTTCAGAGTGAAATCGGCATATGAGTTGGCGATGCTGTCATATGTTTCATCTTGACGCCAGGAAACACGATGTAGTAGAGATCCACCATCCAATACGTACTGGTCTGTGCACTGAATTTTCTTGAACTTCTTCCATGCGTAAAGTGTCAGTGTATTTGATTATTGCATGAGCTAGCTGAGACTTATCGGGTTTTCCTCAAGATACTTCGTGATTCGAACAATGCAGGAGGATATGCACACAGTTTAACACATGACATCTTCAAGATTCATGTCTCCGCCAGTGGCAACAGTCATCATTCTCTGAAACAGTAGTGCAGGATCTACTTCTATATCTGAAGCATCAGTGATCACAACGGCAGAAGCAGATCCTAGTGTTTTCACTTTGTCAGATCTTTTGGCAGAATATGTAAGGCTTGTTTCCCAATCATTTTTACGACAATGTTCGTACCGATTGAATGCAATTGATGAACGTTAACTCCAGGATCAGCAGTTAGCCCTGTTACAATGTTGCAGAGACCCGAGGTAGAATGGAATGGGGATAAGGATTCCAGACGTTCAAGTACTTTCTTCATGTCATTACTGTCCCTGATTTGTCTACTTCCCCTCATTTCCTTGTGCTGTTCACTACTTTCCAACAAAACTCTGGTGTATTCCTGTATTGCTAAGTTATAAGTGGAACACAGAGGCATAGAAAAGAGCCACGTTGTCCTTTGGATGTCTGTAAATCCACTTCCCGTGTCAGTCCGCCTCTGCTTTTCAGGGAACGCATTAGTACTTGTTCTATCACCAGGTCTGTGCCGAGTCCGGCCCATAATCTGTCGCTTCTTCTTACCACAAACTTACCTTCCCGGAACATTTTGTTAACGGCTGGATTTTCAGAAGGCAAACTTAACATTTTCTGCAGGTACAGGTTATCGATTTCAGGTAATTGTGATGTCCGGCTGCTGCAATTATGGGGATGGTCTCCAGCATAGCTTGCAAGTGCAAATCCCACGAGCCGGTTCTGTCTGCTGTTATCAAGGAACATGCAATGTTGATCATTCGCTGATATTCCAACCAGAGTTGAATTGTTTGCGAAGTAGATTGTAGGTCAGTTTTCTTCGCATCCAAAGTGGTAGCAATCTGAGACAATGCATTCGAAGATTCCACATCCTCAACTGATTGTTTGGCGGTCATAACATCGTCGAGCAGGTCACAAGCTTCCTTATGGAGGTCATGAGGAGTTCCATCTTCATTACGAGGGAAAACGTCTGCGACTAGTAAGGTACTAAGAGCTGCATCTACTATCATATGACCACGTATCGCTCTTGAAACAGCTTTTCCAGACATCATGTGTTGCACGACATTTGGTCCGTATATTTCTTGAAGTACTTCAGACAATCCTGAACCATTCATAAGAGTACCGACTGCTCCCAAAGATTCATCAGTGTGTGAAATGATCCCAGCATTAAAACAATGTCCTGCAGGTCTCTCTGTTCATTGATGATTTGGGAAGCTTTCCAGAACAAAGGCTGATCAAAGGTAATAATGCATGGGACTTTTTGATCGCGTGCTATCTTGCTCAAATATAGTAATGTCGAAAATATGCAGGTCATGTCAGTTGGCGACATATCTATGATGGGAAGGAACGTGATCGACGCCACACCTGGATGTGAGACACTTGATCCACCGTGAATTGCCTGCATTGTTCCGGACCAACTTGGACCTGATCTTTCTGCTGAAGATATCTGCCAGAGAAGACTAAGTCGACTTATGGTGGCAGTGGGTACTGGAAGTTCGCGGAATGAGATGTCCCTCAACATGGCTTCTCGCGTGTCTATATTCCCTAATGTCAACGGTTGCAATCTTCTTAATGTCATTGTCACCAACATTACGCCTGTGAATAGAAGGGTGGATCTTGATCTTCGGAGTTATTGCGGCAATCATACCCATTCCATGAAAGGTATTCTTCCCATCCAAAGTGCAGACATCATGATCGACGTTATCTGCTGCTAGAAGGACTGCAGTGTTTTCATCAACAGTAAAAGAGCCAGACCCACTTGCCAGCGCCGCGTTTCTTTCGAATCTTGTTACTTCTGCATACGACGAACAGTAACCCAGCTGATGGAGAACGTCAATAAGGTACCTTGACCTAAAGTTGTGGTGTAGCTGAACCGACAAACCGATCTGTAGTGGACATAGTAATCCTCTAGGACGGGTTGCTTGCATAATGCTCTGCCCAATTGCACCTATTTTTCTTGAAGCATCCTGTCCCGCAAATGCTTTTGATAATAGCAATTTCAGACTGTTGGGAATGTAATCAAGAGCACTTTCTGCAGTGATGTCATTTGGAGATGGATACACATCTTTTCTAGGCGAGTCGACAGACTTGATATCACTTCTGATTATTTTGCAGCAGCTTCTACTAGGTAAATCTTCTGTAGCTCTATATCTATATCACATTCTTTCGACTTTTTGTGATAATCTATAAGAATTTCATTAGCTGTCTCTCATAGTGTTACTACATTGCCTTCCCACTTTCACCTGATATTATGATCTGTCTCCGTAACGTTCTAAAAGCTTTCTCTTCATGTGCCTGCGTTCGTAGACAGAGCTCTGACTTCCTTGAAGATATTCCTCCATTTTGGAAATTAGGTCTCCAATAAACAGTTGTTCATCGTCATTCTCTTCCAGGTAAGCACAGGTCTGAAGGAATGCTTGGTGTTGCTCTTCATTAGTTGGTCTCCCTTTCTCGAATCATGATCGTCGGAGGAGTATGCGCGAGGAATGTTTTTTCCACTTCGAAAATTTACGCTGCAGGTGTGATGGTAGACACAATCTGCAGCAGGAAGATCACGAAGATAATACTCCAGACGGCCTTTTACATTAAACGACCATTCATCGCAGCGGCTTTCACAGCACCTTTTTATGGTTTCGGAGAACTCTGTAGTTCTTATTTTGACATGCTCTGATTTGTTTGTGTTTTGAAAAAAAGTCCACAAAGGTATCACAAAAACAAACAGTGGAGTAGCACTGGAAAATGCGTATTCATGAAAACGAGCACTTTTCCTTGGTATTGCCTCGGCTGCGGTCTGTCGCTTCTTTATTTCAATGGTCTTTTTATCCGTAAACCTTTTCCTACATACAACGTGAACACTTATTCCAGCTGTTGCAACAACATCGCTTCCACGGCTGCGGCTGGATGCATTTATACCATCTGCTCCTTTTTGCGAGATGTGAACCACTTCCTGTCCGCTGTCCAATTTCTCCTTACAAATCACGCACAATTCTTCAGGGGTCTGCATTCTTGAAGGCGGACGCACACCGAGTCAGCCGTACACCGAGTCAGCCGTACACCGAGTCAGTCTGAAACAGAAAACACAAATTAATAAACTGTGTTGCAGTATTTAAAAGGAGTACATAATAACAGTTTTAAAGAAAATGACAAGCACAAATACGCAGATTTGATAGTGGGTAGTAGGAATTAAGAGTTGTATATAATATAAGTTTATAAAGATGTAGCAATGTCCATTCTCACATACACTCCATACAGTATATTTTATTTACATTACGTGACGTCATAGTTTAATACTAGCCGCCTAATACAATTTTTAGTGTCATATAGGTTAATTTAGAAACGAAAATGTGTTTTAAAACATTTTACTGATCAAGAAAAACGTCATCTCTCTCTACAAAGCGAAATTAAAATTTATTGTATTTCGTAGGAAACTGCCAGTCCGACATTTTGAATTTCATTTTTGGGGGTGTTCCCGGGGTCCAATTTGTCGGATTTTGGATATGTTATTCTGCAATGGTTCCTGAGCTGGAAACAGTTTAGAAAGCTTCTGAAGCAATTTTGCCCAGGTTGAAGCTATTTTTGCTCTAGATTGCCTGGACTATATATATATATTAACAATTTAGATGTCGGCCTAGTCAGTACAGTTTTAAAGTTTGCGGATGACACGAAGCTGGGTGGTAGGGTGATTAATGACGAAGATAGAGGTAAAATCCAGAATGATCTGAATAAAATCGTTGATTGGTCAGTCACATGGCAAATGAAATTTAACGTGGATAAGTGCAAAATTTTGCATATAGGTTCGCGTAACGGTAATTTTGCGTATAGTATGTCAGGGAAAGATTTAACAAGCGTAGAGCAGGAAAAAGATTTAGGAGTTATAGTCACTGGTGATTTAAAAGTAGCGTAACAAAGTACAGCAGCGGTCAATAAAGCGAACAAAGTGTTAGGTTTTATAGCTTGGAATTTTTAGTACAAATCGCGCGATATTATAGTTCCTCTTTATAAATCATTAGTTAGACTCCATTTGGAGTACGCGATCAAATTTTGGAATCCGCACATGCGCAAAGATATAGACAAAATCGAAAGAGTTCAAAGACGAGCAACTAAGATGATTCCGTCGCTTAGGTCAAAGTCGTACGAGGATAGGCTTAAAGAGTTAAAAGTGACTACACTCGAGACTAGGAGACTAAGGCGGG
>JAJOZX010009174.1:0-5000 GCA_023014485.1 Bathynomus jamesi | reverse complement strand
TACTACATTAATATCCAAAAGTTTAAGTACATTAGCAATGCCTAAAAAGCAGGGAAAAATGGAAGTACTAAAATATTTTTTTTTTTATAACATTGGTTGCAAAGAATTCATTTGATCTTGTGCTAAAAATCGATAGTTTTTCCTTACAAATTTGTATGCGCCTCCCACAATCCTTTAATTTTTTTTTTAATTTTAATTTTAATTTTCCGTTTATTGTGTATATATATATATATATATATATTATTTTTTTTTTTTGTTCTGTAACCTATATATAGGCTGTAAAATGTACTTCAGTGTTCCAGAGGAGGTCATTAGACGAAAGCGCTTGAGCACCATTCTGTGTTTCCTTTCCTTCGTGGTTTTATTCATCATATATATATATATATCTTTATATATATGTATATACACACACACACATATATATTTTATATATATATATATATATAATATATACACACACATATATATATATATATATATATATATATATATATATATATATATATATATTACACATATATATGTTATAATGTTATAATGTTACAGATCAACAAGACCCTAGGATCCACTCATGGTTGGTCTACCTAACTGTGTTCGTAATTGTGTATGTCCTCCGTGGTGGCGGAGGGGACCTACATTTTACGTGGGTTCCGAACCACAAGAACATAAGAAATTTATGCAAAAACTGCCTGTACATTGGCAACGACCAATTTTGGCATAATTAATTAATTATCAATTTAAAACTAATTAATTATCGATTTAAAACTAAAGATAGAATTTCTGGATCCAGAGGATCAAGTCATAATAGACTACTATCCACAAATATGTTACACTCTATATCTATTTATAACCAACATGCAAATATATCAGATCCAAAGAATCCAGTCAATTTCATTACGGTATCCATCAATACTAGTACCCTGCCAACGAAAAATAAGTCACGATCCATATCGATTGCGGACCAAGTCAAAATTTACATACACATTACAATATATATACTTAGGAGGAAAAGTGTAGGTGTGGCTCTAAAGACTGTACAGTAATGTAGAATGTGTGCGCCCATTTTGGGTCTCCCATTTCAAGGTGTTTGTGGGGCAAGTGAAGATCATGAGTTTTTCAATACCTCACAGCACTATCGGGGGCACCGCTCGGCAGAGGAATCTCTTTAAATGGGGTGTGTAAGGACAGAGAGTATCCCCTAACCCAAGATGCTGCCTCCCTATATCCCACAACACTTGTGTTGAGCTGTGGGATCGATCACCACAAAGCCTTACTTTTACTACCTTAAACTATACCCAATCTATCAACATATTTGTCTAATCGATTTTTAAACATGTTTATAGAAGTGCTACTAATTACTTCTACCGGCAAACTATTCCAGCTATTTACTATTCTATGCGTAAAAAGTTTTTGGCAACTGCTGTCTCGAACCTTCTACTTGTCAACTTACACCCGTTATTTCTAGTCCTATTATATTGAGATATTTCGAAAAAGCTATCTCTATCTACGTTATCGAACCCATTCATAATTTTGAAAAACCTGGTTTAGATCACCCCTTAGCCTCCTAGTCTCGAGTGTTGTCAATTTTAACTCTTTAAGCCTATCCTCGTACGACTTTGACCTAAGCGACGGAATCATGTTAGTTGCTCGTCTTTGAACTCTTTCGATTTTGTCTATATCTTTGCGCATATACGAATTCCAAAATTGGATCGCGTACTCCAAATGGAGTCTAACTAATGATTTATAAAGAGGAACTATAATATCACGCAATTTGTACTCATAATTTCGAGCTATAAAACCTAACACTTTGTTCGCCTTATTGACCGCTGCTGTACTTTGTTACGCTACTTTTAAATCACCAGTGACTATAACTCCTAAATCTTTTTCCTGCTCTACGCTTGTTAAATCTTTCCCTGACATAATATCAGAGCTGGGCACCGCAAACTCAAAATCACTTCCGCAATCGCAAATCCGCAAACTCAAACCTTACCTTCCGCAACCGCAAATCCGCAAACTGCTTGCCATTTTTGGTGCCGCAAACGCAAATCCGCAAACACAAACCATATTTCCAATTTTTACAGTGCTGGGCACTTCCGCAAACACTTCCGCAAACCGCAAATTCCGCAATCGCAATTTTAACTATAAAAAGTATCCAAAACATTAAAGAGGTATAAAAAGTTTTTATATCTTTTTAATGTTTAATGTTTTAGTCTTGTTTTTATTAAAAACAAGGCTAAATAATTTATTACAATAAATCACTATTGTAGAAGAAATAAAAATACTACATATATTGATATATTATATTGAACAAAAACACCTGCAAGTAAATTGTAAATAAATTAAATAATAAATTTAATCATTTGAATTTCATAAATTTTGAGACTTAGACACGTTAGAGAAGACTGTACTGTAACTGTAGTAACTGTACACACATTACATTACACAAGTTAAATTAAGTTAACACTGTGACTGTACACAACTTGAACTCACTGTACAACTCAACCCCTCTAGCCTCTACAAGTGTACGCCTCTGGCTTTGTCAACAAGTTCAGTCGTCCTCCTCCAGTAACTGAGCAAATCCAGTTTTAATAAGTCCATGTTCCCCTTCATGAACACGAGACGTTGGAAGTTGTCAGAGGTCAGGCTGGCCCTTTTGGGCTTCATTATATCTGACCCATGGGAGAACAGTCTCTCCACGGCCGCAGAGCTGGGATGGCCGTGTTATACTTGAGGAAAACATGAACCCAGGCGTTGCGGTGAAGTTTGAGGAACATGCTCTGCTCCAGCTCCTTGTTCTTCTCCTTGTCAGAGGACCAACTGTCCAACTCTTTCGCCAACTTGTTGGAGAGGCGATTGGAGTTGCTGTTGCTGGTCTCCCTCTCCATTGGCGTTGGGCCATAGGTCCTCAACTCCTGGAAATAAATTAAATAATTTAATAAATAATACAAAAAAAATAGTAATTTACTATTAAGTATGACAGTCTAAGTTACTAACAGACTCAGTAACAACAACTAACAAGTCAGAATTGTTCAAATTGTTCAAATTGAATGACTGAGTGTGAGTGAGCTCAGACTATGAGTAGTATTAACAGTAACTGGCAACTACTACAACTAGGCTACGCAGAGTGCGGTCACACATTAATTTATAACTAAATAATTAAATTTTAATCTACATAATGAATTAATGATGTAAATAACGAAATGATCAGTAATCACCTTGAAGAATTCGTCCTCGTCATCGTCGTCCTCGGCACTGCTGGGTCCGGAAGTCTCGATGGCAGCGTGCTCCCGGATTTCATCCAACAGCCTCGTTCTCGTTGCGTCGACATTGCCAGGGTTGATGTGCCGGACCACATGCAGTTTGAAGAAGGGGTGAATTGCAGTCGCCACGTGGGAAATTTGCGGAAAGATTTGCGTTTGCGGTCTTAGTTCCGCAGCAAATTCACTAATTTGCGATGACTTTGCCGCAAACGCAAATCCGCAAACTAAAACATACTTCCGCAATTGCTGAATTTGCGGTTTGCGAAGTGTTTGCGGAAGTGCCCAGCTCTGCATAATATACGCAAAATTACCGTTACGCGAACCTATATGCAAAATTTTGCACTTATCAACGTTAAATCTCATTTGACATGTGACTGACCAATCAACGATTTTATTCAGATCTTCCTGGATTTTACCTCTATCTTCGTCATTAATCTATATCTATATTCTATATATATTATATATATCTATATATATATTCTATATATATATATATCTATATCTAATCTATCTAATATATACATATATCTATATCTATATCTATACTTATATATCTATATCTATATCTATATATCTATATCTATATATCTATATCTATATCTATATTCTATATATATCTATCTATCTATATATATATCTATCTATCTATATCTATCATAATATATAATATATATCTAAATACATATATACATATATACCTACTGTATATATACATAACATATATATACATATATATATACATATACATATCTATATATATACATACATATCTATATATACATACATATCTCTATATATACATACATATCTATATATATTAGTGATGTAGGTCACATCCGCATCCGCGGAACATCCGCACATTTTCTCGCATCCGCATCCGCGTCCGCATCCGCACTTTGGACTGCGGATGTCGTGCGGATGTGGACCGTTGAGATAAAACGTCATTAATAAGCGAAATTATCAAATTCAACTATATTAATAGAACTAGTTCATTGTGCGCAAAAGTGATGCAAGCGACAAGACGAGAGGCTGTTCTTGTATGAAGTTACTCTCTTGCACCTACTTAGATCCACTTTACAAAGCTAAGTTATTTTCACCTAGTACATTAGAACGAGTTAAATCATCACTTGGCAAAGCAGTTGAAGAGCTTCAATCTCTTGAATCTGTCGCTTCGCCACCCACCAAAAGAATAAAAGTTTCAGTGACAGAACCAACACCTCAACAAGCAAATCTATCACAGAATCTCTCTCTCAGTTTCTTGAGTCAAGCAGCAATGACGAGACCTACGCGATGTCAAAAGATGTAAAAATGATCGGAGCTATCACCAGAAAAACGCCTGGCTGCATGTGACAATCCTATTAGTTGGTGGAAAAATACGCAGAATATCTCTCCATACTTGAGTAAACTTGCAAGGAAACATTTAACCTGTCCTCCAACAAACGTACCAAGCGAGAGATTATTTAGCAGTGCTGGATTAATATATTATGAAAGAGAAACAGACTGGCAGCAGAAAAGGCAGAAAAATTAATGTTCCTTAAGCATAACCTTCCTATATTAAGTTTGAAGATTAAACGATGAACATCTTAGTTTACTTTATTTTAATTACTCATTTATAAATATGCCTAATAAAACTTTAAACTTAATATAAATAGTTATCAAGCCAATTAAAGATCTCTTTCTATAAGGTGGAGGTTGGGGAAGAGGTCGGTGGGGTGCATTTGAGTTGGGTTCACGTCCCGC
>JAJOZX010009173.1:170000-172464 GCA_023014485.1 Bathynomus jamesi | reverse complement strand
AAGAGGTCAAGTCAGAAGGTTGCGCAAAGGGACAACCGCCCCAGAGATTTATAGAAATACTTGATAAAGAGGTCAAGTCAGAAGGTTGCGCCAAAAGGGACAACCGCCCAGAGATTTTAGAAATACTGATAAGAGGTCAAGTCAGAAGTTGCGCCAAAAGGGACAACCGCCCCAGAGATTTATAGAAATACTGATAAGAGGTCAAGTCGAAAGTTGCGCCAAAAGGGACAACCGCCCCAGAGATTTATAGAAATACTTGATAAGAGGTCAAGTCAGAAGGTTGCGCCAAAAGGGACAACCGCCCCAGAGATTTATAGAAATACTTGATAAGAGGTCAGTCAGAAGGTTGCGCCAAAAGGACAACCGCCCAGAGATTTATAGAAATACTTGATAAGAGGTCAAGTCAGAAGGTTGCGCAAAAGGGACAACCGCCCCAGAGATTTATAGAAATACTTGATAAGAGGTCAAGTCAATAGGTTGCGCCAAAAGGGACAACCGCCCCAGAGATTTATAGAAATACTTGATAAGAGGTCAAGTCAGAAGGTTGCGCCAAAAGGGACAACCGCCCCAGAGATTTATAGAAATACTTGTAAGAGGTCAAGTCAATAGTTGCATCCAAGAAGGGACAACGCCCAGATTTACAAGAAGTCAGTTTTGAAAAAAAGGTTAGTTTTGAAAAAAAGTTAGTTTGAGAAAGTTAGTTTTGAAAAAAAAGTTAGTTTTTAAGTCCAAGTCATTTCAATGCAGTCACTTGAATTCACTTTTTCTTTGTAAGTTAAGAGAATTTAATTTAAGAAAATGTAATTTAAGAATTTAATTCAACCTGAATTGACCGGGGTGCGTCTTTAGTTAACCTTTCTTGTTTTGTTGTAAGAAGGAAATGGACCGATTGTCTTTTCTCTTTTCATGCCATTGTTGCGTATAAAATATATAGGTAAAATGACATATTTTTTTGTTGGCAACCAAAACCGTTTTTACAAATGTTGGTAACGATTTTTATAATTATTGCGATTATATGATGACAGAAATAGTGTAATAATTAATCGATAATGTACTAATTTATCTTGCTCTGTATGGTCGGGAAATTTACCCGTAGGACCGCACATGGCCCTAAATTTCAGTTATGTTTATTCTTTTTTGTCATTTAATTTTAATAAAACTTCTACACAATAAAACATATGTATTATCATATGCAAACAAGTTTTCAGACTAAATATCAATAATTCAAATTCTATCAACATTCAACGAAAGAGTATGATTTTTCTACTTAACATGCAAAAATTATTAAACCTTTTTAATATTTTTTTTTAGTATATAAAAATAATTTTTAATGTAAAATTTACCTGAAATTATTAAAGAAAGATTGTTCGAAATGCTTTCCTTCCATTTCAATAACACTTTTATTCTTGGCCGAAACTCATCTAAGGTTCGATTTACTTTTTTTTTAGAATATTATAAAATTATGTTTAGCTCATTAAAATGCATAAATTGATTATATTTTTAATTTGTATTCTTAACTTTCTTAATTCAATTATCGTACCGATACTTCTGGTAATGTTTATATAGTTCATATATAGCTAGGAATGTTTACTAGTCGAATTTAATTCCATCTTCAAAATTCAATTTTTAAACCGTGAGATTTACTTTCATCAATTGTAAGTCCTCTAAGTACATTTCTTTGTATTACCTTAATACGTGGAACTGATTTAATTAAATACTTAAATACACCTTGAACTTAAAGGATTTTATAATAATATGATAATAATAATAACAACAATACTGACTCAAAGATTTTATAACCCTAAAACCCATCTTAAATTATTATACATTATTTTTAAACTTTGTTAATTCAAAAACCTTCCAAATCTCTACACATACACACGCATGTATGCACACTACAGTATATATACTATATATACAAACCTTATTCTAAAATCATTCGATATCACAAACTATTTCATAGCGTGTAGGTGCTAACTCTGCTATTTATATAGTCCTAAGCTTTTTGCTTACTATATATAAATTTTTGCTCAGGCATTTATTCAGTTAATTTAAGAATCCTCTCCGCTAGTCTGTCCCTCAAAGTTATGATACCACTTTGTATCTAATACACACAAATACACACTAACACAGGTCTATACATCATCCATTACGTAATTCGATTTTTTACCTACAATAGTCAATAAATTAGTTATAGACTGCACGATCAGGGTAACTTTGGAAAGTAATTTATATTTTTTTCCTTTTACCTACTATTCATTATGTACATAATTTTTTCCCACAGAAAAATAAAAAATGTAAAAAAATTTAACAATATCATTCTTTGTCTAGCGTAATTGTTTGTCTAAAATTGAAGTATTAATCTTTGAATTTTTATATTATATAATAACTCACTTGCTCTGTATAAAAATTTGTAATGTAAAGAAAAAAATTCGTCATCTAACTTGAAGTAGTTAGGGTGTTA
>JAJOZX010009173.1:115000-162500 GCA_023014485.1 Bathynomus jamesi | reverse complement strand
TAAATGCATGTTCTCACTATACGTAAACACAATTATGTCGGTTAACATGACCTGATAATTTGAAAGAAGCCTCATCGGTCCACACAATGTTATCTAAATTATTGGATTTCCTTCAATTTCGTTCAGCATGATCTCACTAAATTGCAGCCGCCTGTCTGGGTCATCCTCCAATAAGCCATGAATTAGCCGTGGACGATAAGCTTTCAACCCAATAGATTTCAGAATTCGTATAATAACCATAGTTATAATATAATATAACACAAACCCTATTCAACCTACTGTCCACCTACTTTTGGTTCACCTGGTATATATATATATATTATTTATATATATTGATTGATATAAAAATATCTTATATGTTAAGATATATTTTGCTAGAGTAACTGCCTAAACCATTTGACTGCATTTTACTGAAAACCCTTATATCAAATAACTATTTATTGCTAAATGGTAACTTCGCAAGTGTCCGAATGGCGGCCAAATCAGTATGGCCCTTGGCGCCAGGAAACCTAAATCCGCCCCTGTACATGAGTGTATATCTTTGCATTTGTGTATCTTACATAGAGTACACGAGTGTATGGTTCTACTGTTTTAGTATACCTTATCTACAACTGTAACAATTGTATTTTAGAGATTGGAAGATTTTTTCTATTTTCCAGATTTTTTTTTAGTGAACTAGTGTTTGTTAATCCAAGTCCAGCCTTCATATTTGTCCAGATTGGTTAAAACATTAATTATTTATCACATAACTCTCTCTCTCTCTCTCTCTCTCTCCTCTCTCTCTCTCTCTCTCTCTATATATATATATATATATATATATATATATATATATATATATATATATATATATAGCGCGTTCACCCAGCACAAAATGGTCAGTGATGGAGATGACACTATAAATAATCATCAGTAATTAGAAAAATAGGAGGGGACTATCCCCCTTCTTAAGAATAGGGGGATACGTTTCCCCGTACCCCCTATGGCGCCGCCCCTGGACATGCGAGATGAACAATAAGTAATGTATCAGGTCATCTCATAAGTAATGTCGTTTTTTACGACAGATTAAGTTTAAACTAGTCCTACTCGGTTTAAGCATAAATTTTCCGAAGGTGATATCTAAGAGGAGATCTATCGTATTTCGGTACATACTTTACAGACCTTGACCAGTGAAGACGTGTGTTTTGCTTTATGTGAACCCCTCATAAACATGGCGGTATCAGAAGAGCATATCAGGCATATAATGTTTTACGAGTTCAAAAAAGGGAATAGTGCTACTGAAGCAACGCGAAACATTCAGGAAGTTTATCGCAACGATATTCTGCATGTGAAGAAATGTCAAAGATGGTTTCAAAAGTTTAGGAATGGTGACTGCTGTTTGACAGATGCAGCACGCTCTGGACGCCCTGATGAGTTTGATGATGACCTGCTGTTAGCCGCACTTGAAGAAGACTGTTCAACAACTGTCGAAGAATTGGCCCAGAAACTCAATTCATCCCGTCCACCATCCATCGACATTTGCCACATGAATTGTCGGTCGACAATCTTAGGGTGCGGGTAAACATTAGCACAGCTCTTCATTCCCGTGAACTCCAAGATCCGTTTTTGCACCCTTTAGTGACTGGTGATGAAAAGTGGATACTGTACCAGGATGTTAAGTGCCGTCGACAGTGGGTTTGTGCCGGAGAACCAGCGACACCACAGCAAAAACCAAATCTTCACCCTCGGAAGGTGTTGCTTAGTGTTTGGTGGGATAAAGGTGGCGTAATACACTTTGAAACCTTACCACACAACCAAACAATCACCGCTCAAGTCTACTGTCAACAACTGGATCGATTGAACACTGCACTAAAAGAAAAGAGACCTTCTTTGGTTAATCGGAAAGGAATCGTGTTCCACCACGACAACGCACGTCCTCATACCGCTCGGATCACTTCTGCAAAAATTGAGGAGCTTGGGTGGGAAAAACTTCCACATCCTCCATATTCTCCAGCGTGCGCGGAAAATTCCCAGTTGGAAGATTGCCATGCGGAAGATTTCCCGGCGGAAAATTGCCAGTGGGGAAGATTTCCAGTGAGAATATTGCCAGTGGGGAACATTGCCAGTGATCAAAATAAATTTAAATAAATAGAAAAATAGTAAATGAAGAAAATAAATAAGTTTTAAGGGAGTCAAGGTCACGCAATTTAATTTAAGCAAGGCCAGTTCGAAGTTTGGATAGCTAGTATACGTTCGTATTTATTTTGCATTTCCTCCCTCCCCACAATGGTTTCTATTCTCAGAAGTGAACGTGGTAAGGATATTGTCATTGATGAGCTTCAATATATGTACCATCAAAACGGCTGGAACAAGGATGAAACAAAAATTTATTGGGAATGTACTGTGAGAAAGCAAAACTCGTGTACAGCTAGATTGCTTACCAAAGCAAAAGAGCATAATTACGAAGTTTTAAAATATGTGAACAAACACAACCACGCAGCAACCAAAAGCAAAGTGGATGCCAAAATAGCCATTGAAGAGTTGAAAGAAGAAGTTATCTCGTCTAGTCTACCTACCAGGTCTGTGGTTTCTACTTGTTTGGCCTATTTAGATGAATGTGCACGTGCTGAGCTTGTAAATGTGCAGCATTTGAGCCGAAATGTTCGACAATGGAGACGAAAAGCTTCCAATGCTCCTCCTATCCCCTCGGGAAGGACAGGTTACACTATTCCACCCGATTTTCAAATTCTTGATTCTGGAGAAAAATTTGTCCAATATGATTCCGGAGCCGAAGATGAAAATAGAACATTAATATTTGCCACAGAGGATGGAATTCAAGATTTAAGAAAATATAGAAACTGGGCTGTTGATGGAACTTTCAAAGTGTCGCCTACAATGTTTTATCAGCTTTTTACCATTCACATACAAGTAGAAAATACTAGCTTTCCTCGTATATTTGCACTTCTTCCTAACAAAAGTGAAGCAACGTACAAAAACTTTTACTTCAAAATTAAAGATTTAGTTCGACAAGACCCCGTCACCGTAATGAGTGATTTCGAAAAGGCTTCAATCAACGGATTAACGAGTGTTTTTCCGGACATTGACCACACTGGTTGTTTTTTTCACTTTTGCCAGTCACTCTACAGAAAGATTGTAGACCTTGGGTTACGAATTGGATACCACAATGAAATGGGGTTTAGTTTAAAGCTTCGCTGTTTTTCGGCCCTTGCTTTTCTCCCTTGTCACGACGTTGTCATAGGCTTTGAAGAGCTATCAGAAGATGAAGATATTCCGCAAGAGTTTCTTTCTTATTTTGAATTAACTTATATTGGCGTTATGAGGGGAAGAGGTAATAATGGGAGAAGAGCGACGCCACTTTTTCCAATTGCTATGTGGAATGTCTACTCCCGAGTTGAGCATTGCATGCCCCGTACAGACAACAGTCTTGAAGGCTTCAACAACGCTCTGACCAAAAACATTTCACAATGCCACCCAAACATCTGGAAATTTCTATCATGTTTGAAAAAAGAAGAGGTTATAGCGCAAACAAAAAAAAAAATTGCATTTCGTACGAGGGGACGAGAGACCAACTACATCAAAGTACAGGAATATCAACGATAAATTAAAGAAAATTGTCAGTCGATACAACCAAGATGATAAAATCACATATCTTCGCTCAGTTGCATACAATCTCCATTCGTTTTGAATGTTTTCCAAATAATTTAAATTTTTGGAAACTTAAATAATCTTACCCGGATATCCTATCCTATTTTCTATTTTAATCAATAAAAGTGTGTTGTTTTAAATAATTATCTTAAATCATTATTTATTTTATTACCAAGAAATCCTATCAAATTATTTTAATCAATAAAAGAGTGTCTTTATTAAATTAGTCATAAATCACTATTTAATTTATTTTGTTCCTGGCAATATTCTCACTGGCAACATTCCCACTGGCAATGTTTCCGCTGGATGGCAGTCTTCCAACTGGGAATTTTCCTAGAACCATTATCCAGACCTTGCGCCTTCAGATTATCATCTCTTCAGAAGTCTGCAAAACTATCTTGACGAGAAACAGTATACTTCTTTAGATGACCTGCACACCAGTCTTTGTACGTTTTTCGCCTCAAAACCGCCTGAATTTTATAAACATGGCATTGAAAAGCTTGTAGGACGTTGGCAGTGTCATTGATTCCGATTGAAAATATATACTAGATTAAAAAGTTTGTTTCAATCTAAATTGAGAATAAGCTCTGATCTATTTCCGGTCTAATAGGAGTGGATTTCTTGAGTTACAAAATATTTATTTACCCATTGTAAGTTAATTTTGTTCGTACACTCTAAATAAAAATAAAATGTGCCAGTTTGATTCCATCTTTGAACTTTAGTAGTTTTCGCTCTTTAAATAATGCACTAGAATGATCAAAGAAATCAACTCATTTTTGGATGACAAAGATACTGTTTAAAGCGTTGTTAGCGGAGTTTCCCCAAAACAAAGATCCAGTCCGTTATATAAGGAAGAACAAGAGTATGATACAGAGTTAATAAAACCTGTTTAGGGACTATATATCTAAGTTTAAATATTATAGAAAGTTTCCTCGAAATCTTTTTTGTGATATAATAATTTACATTACTCCATTACAAATTCTTGTCCAGCATTCCAAGCAATTTTGTTATAGTACACTCCTTTACAGCGATTTCATCAACATTTAGCTCATCAAGATACACATTTCGTTTATTAGTAAAAATCACGAAATTTGTTTTACTGGTACTTAGGAAGAGTTTATTGGTGGTCAACCATTTCATTACATTGGTAAATTCAGATTTAAATATATTCTTAGCTGAATTAACATTTTTGCAAGAAAAAAACCACATTTGTATCATCTGCAAACGTTATGAAGTGAAGTAAATCAGACGAGTGTGGAAGGTCATTTATATGTAATAAAAATAACAGTGGATCCAAGACTGAGCCCTGTGGTACACCATGTTTGGTCAGCGTTTTAGTTGAGCAGACCTTATTTACTGATACAAAATGATATCTATTGAACAAATAACTTTTAAACCAATCACTGATTGCTCCTCTAAAGCCGTAACAATATAATTTATTAAGTAGAATATTATGGTCTATTACATCAAACGCCTTACTCAAATCCATAAATATTGATATCATTATTTCTTTGTTCTCTTCAGCCATATTTGCATTTTCCATAAGATTTAAAATAGCCATTTTCGTTGTTTTAATATTACAGAAGCCATAGTGAATTGGAGATAATATATTGTACATTGGTTTTTCAAGACATGCCCCTTTCCACAGTAATAATAATACAAATAATAATACAAATAATAATAAAAATAATAATAAATTTTACGTTAGATTATATTTAAATTCCCAATCACAATAGAATTTAGAAAGTCAACAATTCCACAGAAATAAAACATGCAATTGATTACATGTTAACTAAATGCTAAGGCCAAACAGCCTCACCTAAGCAACAAAAGGCTTTTGTTATAAAATAATTCTTGCCCGAAGACACAGATTTGCATTATAAATACATAAAATCAAAATAAGACAAAGCAGTGTTTATGTAATGTTACTGGAGATTTAACAAAACAGATACACCTTCTTTATACAAATCAAAATTATTTACCATTTGAACATGGACCAGGTGGCATTCATCCCATAGTTTTATCGTACTGAAGATTAAGCGTTGTTTAATTCTTTTTATTTTCAAGAATAGTAACCTCAAATAATTCAAATTACGCGCATGATAATCATGATTTAAACGGGATTAACATTCCTTCTTTGCCAGATATAATGACTAGCGCGAAACCACTTATATAAATAAGTAGTATAATAGCTCCCACAGAATAAATCTGACGTACAGTTAAGGAGGTTTAAGTTAGTCGTTCGTTTGATCATACCTCGGAAATTGTTGCTAAGAGGAATCAAATTACAAACTATTTTAACTTTCTCTGCGTTTGCGACTGAAGCATACACTCCACCCTATATAATTAAATGATTCAAGATATATGAATATGCGAAGAAGTACGGAAACATCAACAGACTAAAAGTTAGATAGTTTCTTAATTAATACAAAACGCTTTGATACACTGAAAGTTTCCTATTTAAAGTTTTTAATATATTCATGAGATGTTGGAGAGAGAAAAATGTATATCTCGTTGTAGCAACCAATTTTTTTTTTTGTCAACTAGTTTACCAATCATTTAAGTTCGTTACTGGAAAAATAATAACTAGTATACAACCACCTCATTGGTAAATTAAAACCATTTGAATTTGGATGGTAACTATTTAACCACTGATTTTCGTTGTTGTAGTCAAACATTTATCTCTGTAATTTTGTATCAATAGTTAAACCCAGAGAGATAATTATAGCTCAGGATTTTCTCAATCGGCCTATATACCATTTATAAACACCGCAGCTAAGAATAACAAACGCAATTCCTAATTGAAAATTAAATATACTTAATTTTACTGACAGGTGCAGAGTTTATCTCTTAAAAGTTAGCCATTCACGCAAAAGAAAGGCAGAGACGTCAACCTTCAAGTATGAAAATCCGTGAGATTTTGCCTGATTTTGCCCGTGCCTAATTTTGATAATTGGAAACATTCCACATAAGGGAGTTTGAGACTTAAAATCCGTGAGAATTGACACGTCTGGTCAAAGGGATCAGAATTTAATGAATTGGTTACATACTGTAAATTTTATCCATTCTTAAGCAATATCGAGTCATCAATTAAAAATATTTTAGAACGTCAGGCAGGATAAAATGGGGTAATTTATTATATAACAGGAAAAACACCCCAAGACATACCCCTGAGGTACCCCATGACAGTTTCGTAGCCAACACTTCCTGAGGAGGAGGAGGAGGAGGGGGAGGAGGGGTGGTCGAAATTGTAGAAAGACGGACCTTTTGGTTCAACGACCTAGTCACTGCGAAGGGAGTTTAGAGTAGTTTATGAAGTTTTAAAAAAATACCAAAAGAATGCGTGTGTTTATTTACTAAATGATCTTGTATAATAATATCACAGCGAATTTTAATGAAAATCGGTAGACTAATGTAGTTTTGGTCACTGATTTGAAAAATAGCTTTCCGTTTTTGGAGAATGAAAACAAACATGTTTAGAGCTTTAAATAATTAATGTGTTTTAACGAAAATATCATGACTTAACCTAACCAATCGTCAAGGGCATTCAAGTGACCTAACCGGGCATTCAAACAAACTTTAGCTGCCTTCACCTTGTTAGGGTCTGGGTGGTGGCTGTGTTCAGTCACAGAAAGAAGTTCCTTCACCTCCAAATCTCTATGAGCACAACCTTTGCAAGAAAGTGCTTTCCTCTGAGAACATTCCCAGCGTATTCGTGTACTGTTGGAACTACTTTTGGTGTATAAGTAGCCTTCTGCACACAGTTTGGAACCTCCTTTATTGTTCTTGATGATCTCCATGGTGGTTGAAGAGACACTGATTTTCCAAGTCACTCAGAGAATATAACCAATGGTTAACTGACAGACGTGTAGATTCAAACTAACAGCCCATAACCTTAACACCACGGTGGCTGAAGTGGAACTGATGCTTCAGATTAGATGCGACACCTGACTTGCCCTACCCAGCAATTTGTCCACGGGGCTTTTGTCCTAGGGGGCTTTTGTCCGGACCCGCCCCTGGCTATGGGCCTCCATGACTAACAATCAGTAAAGATGAATGAACACCTAAAATATCAATACGTATAGTGTTTCTTTGTGAAAGAAAATCATACAAAATTGCTTATTATTTCTCGAAAATCATAATGGAACAGAAGTGAATGAAATGCTATTAAATGACATTTTATCATTATAAAGAGACGTTGTCATTATAATAAAATATACTTTAGACTTTAAATTAGTGTTTAATACACTCACGCAAAATCATGCGTGCTATTTCCATTCACTATATATCAGTAAAGAAAAGGTTTATTCAAACATTTGGGGACTACCGTATACAATGATTATTTTTTCGAATGTCACCCGCGTTAGGATTTTAATTAAAAAACTCGAACTCAAGTAAGTCGTCATTTATGCTACACTGCTTTTGCTTGAGGTTAGGTTAACCTGAGTTAACCTAACCTAGCGTAACTTAATTTAAAAAAAGTAAGTCGTACAAAAATCAGACTTACGCTATTTACAAAATCCAAGTTAAGTGGTAAAAAGTGGCTTACTATTAAGTGGCTACTTGAGTGTGATATATATTATATATATTTATATATATTATATATATATATATATATATATATATATGGGGAGGTGCGCGCGCCATGTAAAATAATACAACTAGGTATAACTAGCTGTGATTCCGACGGTGTTTAAACTAAACTAAAGACTATGTTTGTGTATGAAACTGGTTCGTTATGGCTATTAAATGTGAAATTAATATGTACAAATAAAATGTGCACCATAATTAATGTTTCTTTTTCGCTTAATGTAATGTATAAAGGCCTAATAATAAAACCAATTTGAATTATATTGGTTTACCGTATCATCAGTACAGAAAACTAATTAAATGGCCCGAAGGAGAGACTTTAAAATCACGATGTCGTAACCAAGTATTTGAAATTCACACAATTTTAGCTCATTATTTAGTTTCTCTTAATTTTTAAATTGGAGTTCTAATATTTATATATAAAAAAGAAAATTTAAACTATATATTCATATATCAAAGCAATATTAATCAACAAAACCTAATATAATATACATATAAAATTTAATATCTGTAGATTCTGTCCTCGGTTTCAAGGAAGTTCTAAACTGAATCCAATAAAACAAAATAATAATATATCCGCAGTTAGGAATGCTTCTAAAATAAATTTGAAGCTATACATGAAATTAAATGATAAATAAGAGGAAAATATAGAATTAAATCAATGATTGATTCACAGTAAAATACAATGACAAAGTCACTGAAAATCTTTTAATCAATATGGGTCTATGGCAGAGAGGTTTGTTTAAAACTGAGATTTTTCCAAACATTTAAACTACTAAAAGAACTATATAACTATAACTATAACTATATATATATATAACTATAATATATATATATATATATATATATATATACAGGGTGTCCCAGAATTAACTATCTATTTCAATGAAATCGGACAAATATTTTAAAAACACTTTTATTTATGTTTATCATGTTTAATGTGTTAAAAATGTATAAATTTCTAATTTTTTTTCATAATTTTATTTTCATAATTTTTTCATTATCTGGTCCAATGAAAGACCGTCTGAAAGTCATAGAATGGCAAAGAGACTCTCCAAAAGTTAACGTGTGGCTTGGAATGACCAATCCAAAATTTATGGCCCATTCTTCTTTGCGGAAGCAACTGTAACAGGTACCGTCTACCTTGATATGCTTCAGCAGTTTTCTCGAACCACAGCTTCTTGATGATGGCATTCTTGATAATGTTGTTTCAACAAGATGGAGCACCATGTCATTATGCTCTAATTGTTCGAGAATACCTCAACAGACGCCTTCCGAATCGGTGGATTGGACGTGGAGGACCTCGACCTTGGCCTCCGCGTTCTCCGGATTTGACACCCCTGGATTTCTTTGCATGGGGTTTCATAAAAACAAAGGTTTATCGCCAAAGATCAATAGTTTAGCTGAACTTAAAGAACGCATCCAGTTGCAGTGCGAGAGATAACACCTGAAATGCTTCAAAATGTGTTTCGCAGTGCTGAGGATAGATTTGAAATTTGCAGAGATACAGACAGTGCACATGTTGAAACTTCTCAATAAAGTTTTGACTTATGATTTATAAATCTATTTGTTTTTGTATCATAATTTAGTAATAAACACAAAATTATGTTAGTTTTTATTAAATTTGTCCAATTTCATTGAAATAGATAGTTAATTCTGGGACACCCTGTATATAATTTATATATAATATATATATATATATGACGTCTGTTGGACTGTACATTATTATTAGTTATAAGCAAATATTCCTTTACCTGTTGTAGGAAGCAACTTCTGTTTTCGTTTAGAAGTTTGAATATCTTGACCTTTGTTGGTGAATTCTACATAAAATAAGCACTTTGTGTGTTTATCTTAAATTTGTTAATACTTTTCTATAATGTTTCGTTTTGCGATGAGTCGATGACTAACAACCAATATACAACATTTGATGCGTCTCGCGCGTATTATACATAAATTTACACGGTGATTAGTTCTTAATATACAGAATTCATAGTAAAAAAGTAACTTCACAGATGGATTGGTATTTGCGTTAAAGAAATAAAGATAAAGAAAAGTATAAAAAGCGAGAAAAACGTCATTATAAATGGTAGAGTAAAAATAACAAAAGGTTTGATAAGTTCCAAGTAAAAGGAATGTCAAACAATTGAAAGATGTTTTTCCTGAAACGTACAATTAAGATCTAATCTTCATAAGGTTCCCTTTTATAACCCGCTGCAGCCTTCCTCACTAAACCACACACTCGAGATTGTAATTACAAATAAATTTTGGATCGTAAATTCTAATGACACACCAAGAATTTAATATAATACAATAAAATACATCAATTTACGGAGATATCGTATAAGTGTTAACAAAAATGGCGGCAATTTGTTATATTACGTAATCATTCTTACTCATTTTATATAATAAAGAATAATAAACTTAAAATGAAAAATTAAACGGTCATTCTACTTGATACATTATCATATAAATTATTCTCGCATGCCTATTTTCCTTCAATTATTGGGTAATTACAGTGTAATGTGAGACTTTCTGGAGGAGCACCATCAGTCCGATGCAAATGACAGCCGAAGGCTTCTCCTTCGTCAGTAGTTGAGAAGTTTCGGAAATATTTTTACTGTTCTCGTATTTGCTTTAATTTTAAATTGAGACAGAATGTAAAACTTCGTTATGAGAAGAGGTGGACACGTTACTTTCTATAAGTAACGTCGTTTACCGCTACCGTTACATTGCTAAAAAAGTAACGTCGTTACAGCTTCAGTTACTTCCATGAAAAAGTAACGCGTTACCGTTACTTTCAAGAAAAGACTAAAGAGTGAAAAAAGCCCTAATAATACCAAATTAACTCTATATGACAAAAATAAAAACCTCATAAAAAATAGCCTGTCCAAAAAAACTAATCTTGCAGATTTTTTAGGTGTGTGTTATTCGATTTCAGGAACATGAGTTTTTCAAAATTGGCATCTGATAGTCCTCCTCTTTTGGAGGAGCTAACAGCTAATTAACAGCTAATTAACAGCTCATAAATGATACTAGTAAAATGATCAGTTTGAAAGTTACGAGTAGTGAGTAACAACTGAAATCGCTCTAAAAAGTAGTGCCGTTACCATTTTTGTTAAATCATCTCTAAAGTAACGGCGTTTCCGCTACAGCTACTAAAAAAAGTAACGCCGTTACTCCCAACACTGGTTATGAGTTACCTAAATAAACTCGTACAACACACACACATATATATATATATATATATATATATATATATATATATATATACCCTGTAAAAGAAACTATACATTTTTAGCATAAAACCTAAAACTTTTTTTTTACAGTCCTTCCTTCCGGCTAATTTTTCAATACAAAGAAAATGATTAGTTACTCTTTTTAAAAGGGTAACTCATCAGAATAAAGTACTCAGAAACGAAAATTAATTGAACACACAAGGATTTCCTTTCAGCCATAAATGTCTTGGGACATATCGCGATTGTATCAAACATCCATTTTCTTTTATACATTTAGTAGATTAAGTTCGGTTAAAGCTTAAAACAAGTATAAAACTGTAAATTAGGCGGGAAGGTGATACGATGTAGGTCATGTACGTAGGAGCAGTCGAAACGCATCCAATTTGTTTGAGCATATTGTAGTGAAGTGATAAGTAAAATAGATAAAAAGTCAAAACAAAGCTGAGACCATTCTCTGGTAGTTGATACTCGAGTAAATTTAATTTTAATAAATTTGCCTCATTCCGAGCTGCTTTATTAAAACGCATGGCAGAGTCTTCTCTTATATCATTATAAGTTTTACTTTTACGTTCTTTTTCGTGAACCCAAACACTCGCAACAACACGCTCCTCGGTTGTAAAAGAACTTGTATCCTCCATGTTGAAGACCTGATAGCCTACGTCATTATGAAGGCCGTAGGTGATTGTCCTTGGTTTAACTGTTCTATTTGGCAAATTTGTACGAATTCCGTTGAAAATATTCCTTGGAACACATTCGTCATTTCTAATTCCTGTACATTTCTAAACAACCAGATCGTGACTTTTGGATAGATAGATAGATAGATAGATAGATAATTTTTTTCCTCTACTGAAAAAAACTGATCATACCCAAATTGGAATACTGCTCGGTCCTAACATCCCCATATAACAAATAAAAAAGAAGACATTAGACAGCTAGAAGGGATTCAGAGAAGCTTCACAGCCAAGATCAAGGGGTGCAAAGAACTAATTACTGGAAATGTTACGCGAACTAAACTTATATTCACTGGAAAGGAGAAGAGACACACACACCATCATTTACACTTGGAAAATAATGGAGAAACTAGTCCCTAATCTTACTCTGAACACTGTAACTCCACAAACAACGGTGGAAAGTAGAAAAGGAAGACTGTGTCGTGTTCCCAAATTAAAGACGAGACAGGGAACATCCTTACCCTGAAAGAAAGTAGTTTTGTTGTGAGGACCAAAGCTGTTTAATCAGCTGTCCATAGACCTCAGGAACACGAATGTGTGTTGTAGTCGACATCTTCAAAAGAAGATTAGACGCCTGGCTCAGAACAATCCCCGATGAGCCGGCGTACCTGCTATGTGAGTGGGAGAGTACAAGAAACCAACTCACTACTTCACCAGGCCAACTCGAGAGGAAGGGCCGACAAGCTTGACCTTCGTGAAATGAGGAATCATCGCACGGAACCTTTGAAAGGTTGAATGGAAAGGTGTATGCAGATATTCATTTTCAGTTTTGAAAGATGAATATTTTCAGTTGAAACATTAAAAAAAACGGGTTAAGCTTCTCTTACGTTTGTATGCGAGGAAATTTCAGATTATTACTTCGAAGAAGGAATTTAAAGATTTTTTTCATTTTTAAAATGATTCTTCAAATGCATTTAATAAATACAACATAGATTTCATTTCACTTCATAGTTTCAAGTTAAAATCAGTTTTGGTTTAATGCATTTTATTACTCTCGGTTTTAACGATGGAGTAAGAGGATAGGATTTTGTTTACTGCTCCGCCTGGTCTCGTACGAAGCCTTGCGCTAAGCCTGACGACTGTCTTGTGGGAGGCGTCAACATTTCGTGGTTGATATCTTCTGCGTTCTTTATTTCAGAGAAATATTTAGGAACGTATCCGCAAATCTATAACGAGAGGTTGCTCCACATAGAGGGAAATTACTTGACTATCTGGATGCACAAATCTAATTACCTTTTAACTCCCTTTACACACACACACACACACACACACACACACACAGTTCTGTACTTTACTTTTTCCGATATTCCTGTGGGAAGCTTTACACGTCTATAATTGGTGTAAGTTCTCTCCTCTCTTTTTCTCCTCTCTTTCTCTCTCTTTTCCCATTTTCGGGGGATCTGTTACTGAATCTTCTCTCTATCATTTTATAGACCAGCGTTAATCTCAATTCACAGAGTCGTCAGGTCAGAGGTTCACGTAGTCTGTATTTAGTCAAACTTTTTAAACTTGTAAATAATGTCAGAAAAATCTGTAAAACCAATTAAATTAAAACAAGGCTTTTCGGTACTATAAAGTCCTGAACAAGTTCAAACTTTCAGGAAAAAGTTACAAAAAAAGTGAATTTCTGTCTTCGAAAACTCGGAGAAAAAACGGGAAAAAAAAAATAATAAAAAGGATATAGGTCCATGTGTGTGTGTGTGTGTGTGTGTGTGTGTAATAAAACTTTTGAACTAAAATAATGACATTTTATGAAAGACACATCGAAGAAAAAGAAAGCGAAATCTAAAGAAAAATATGCAAAATAGTCCTGAAAAATGGGATGACGAAGGAAAGATAATGGGAGAGGAACTTACCTGACCAGCGAAGGTTCACCCGATGGGAAGGGGAAAAATTTATACGCCAGTTGGGGAACATTAATCGACCTGCACTTGAGGCCTAAACCCAAATGGAGTTGAGTGAAACCCATGGAAATGATTCATTAGAGGGAGGAAAAGGTTTATGGTATAATAAGGTAACAGTAATGATGGAGAGGGAAGGGGGAGGGGAAAATCGGGGCTGATACCTGTAAATTACTCCCCAATTTATCCCATACAAACTCTTCCGTTAACTACAGCTTGCAGTCTGTTTTATTGATATTTTGGATCTAATACGTTTGTTCCTCTATACCTGCCCTCAATATATACAGTATATTATAAACTATGACTATCTATCTATCTATATGACCAGATTAAGCATGGACCACCGGGGGTACAGCCCAGGGCCTCGCAATAAAGAGAGGCCCCTAAAAAGCAGCAGGGAAAAATTTTCTAACTTATTTTTTATAAATTCAATATTGCCAAAACTGCCAAAAAGTTGTTGCCTCCCTCATGCCACATTGAAATTCATGTTATTTACGTTATTTCTTGATACCAGTATTAAGGTGACATTTTTTTTGGCTGGAACGGTTTTTGTTTGTCTGTGCCAAACATGCTTTATAGAAGATACGTAAATTTTGATTTTGTTATTTTAACTGTGAAAAAGACAAACAAATTTTATACCAAAAATTATTTTTTTCTACTATGGGCTCTCAAGGGCCTCCAGACTTGCGAATTATATATATTATATATATATATATAATATATATATATATATATATATTATATAATCCGCTAATATATATATATATATATACACGCCTCGGTGGTGTTGTGGTTAGCATCGCTGACTAACGAATCCACCAGCACCGGTTCGATTCCTGGCGACGGCAGGTGGCGCGCAGCATACCCAGTTGTTCAACTTCCATACAATAAAAATGGTTAGTAAATAAATGGTACCCTAGGTAGCCTAGTGGTTAAAACGTTGGGCTGCGATCGGGAGGTCGCGAGATCGAGTCCAAGTGAGGATTTTGTATTTCTGACAACACGTCGTATGTCGTGGTTGGATTCCACGTTAAGCTCTAAGGTGGAGCAAGCAGCTAAGCAACTTGACCTTCGTCAGAATGAACATTTCGCGTGGAAGCAAATCAAGGTTTTATATATATATATATATATATATATATATATATATATATATATTATATATGCTCTCGGTGGTGTAGTGGTTAGTGTCGCTGACTACGAATCCATCGCCCCGGATCGAGACTCAGTGACGGCAAGCGGTGCGCAGCAAAACCCAGCTCTTCATCCTTCCACACAAAAAAAATGGTTGGTAGATAAATGGGTACTCTGAGTAGCCTAGTGGTTAAGACGCTGTGCTGCTGGTGGGGCGTGGTTGGGATTCCATGTTAAACTGTAGATCTAAGGTGGAGTGACAAGCTTGACCTTCATCAGAATGAACAATTCGGGCGGAAGCAAAACCAAGGTTAAACCAGTGTGTATATATACAGGGTGTTTCACAATCGGTCTGCCATACTTTGGGTTGGGGGGGGGGGGGGTGATATCGAGTAAAAAAGTTAATACAGCATAGATGCTATTTCCAACCTTTGCGGAGCTACGGACGTTTTAAGATGTGCAACAACAAATCCCTACTTTGATGTAATTCGGTAGATGGCAGCACTGGTGGTAGTTTCTTTAGCTGAAGTTACCACTATAATTCCTCAGTTTTTTCTTTCAGTTGGTTCTGATCTGTGGTATGAGGATGTGTTGCGCTAAAGTGAACAATCAAAATGAATCAACAGTTCACACCAGGTGAATACGCTGATATTCATTTCATTTATGGATTCTGTGATGGTAACAGCAGAGCGGCAGTTGAGGAATATCGAAGACGTTTTCCGAACCGCCGAATACCGAAGAGGCAAGTGTTTAGTGACACACACACTAGCGATTAAGGGAAACAGGGACAACTGTTCCACAGAACCAAGAACATGCATCACAACGGCCTGTTGCTGTGGAGGAGCCCATACTGGACCTAGTACAACGTAGCCCAACTACCGTGTTCGAAGGATTTCTAGACGAGTTGGTGAATCCGCATCGCATGTATGACGAACCATACATGATGAGGGTTTGTATCCTTATCATTTGCAACGTGCGCAGCTCTTCAACTGGATGATTACGATAAACGTGTTCAATTTTGCCAGTGGGTGATTATGCATCGCCAAATTCTTAATCGTATACTGTTTAGTACGATATCGTTGAAGGAAACTTTCAACATCGGTTCTCGGTGAATGTTTGGTGCGGTGTAATTGGAAATCAGCTGATTGGACCGTTCGTTTTGGAACAACGATTAACTGCTGATATTTATCTGAACTTCCTGACCAACGAATTGCCGCTTTTGATGAGGACGTGCCTTTTGAGACAAGGCGCAGGATGTTCTTTCAGCACGATGGATGGGGCCCCACCACATTTTGATCGTCTTGTTACGGATTACTTGAATCAGCAGTACGGGAATAGTTGGATTGGTCGTGCTGGTCCAGTATTGTGGCTCCAGAGATCTCGGGACCTAACCCCGTTAGATTTCTTTTTATGGGGCTTCATGAGAGATGGTCTACAAGACCAAAGTACAAACGAGAGAGGAACTCTCGCGTCGGATTATGGATACCGCTGCTTTCATATGAGAACACCCCGAAATGATTCAGTGGGCAGTGGACTCTTGTTTGGAACGAGAAAGGCTGTGCATTGAAAACCGAGGCGGACATTTTGAACATTTATAAGGTGTATCTCATAAAATGTAGCAATAAATACATCAGATTAATACTCTCGTTTATTTTTTTTCCGTGCACCTTAAAACGTCCGTCGCTTCGCAACGGTTGGAAATAGCACTGATGTTGTATTAACTTTTTTACTCGCTATCAACCCCCAAAGTATGGCAGACCGGTTGTGACACACCCTGTATACATACACACATACGAGTATATATATATATATATATTAGTAATTAAGTTTCATTTAATTCCTGTTAAATGTTGAACAGAATTTAGCCAAAGGCAATGTTTATTTACCTGAAAATTTGCATTCTAAAACACATTACAAATGAATAATAAAAAGAAAGTTTAAAATTGCCTTCTAAAATTACTTCTTCATAGTTGATTTGTTCGTTCTCCCTCCTCATCTTGCGCGGAATATTCTTCTATACAAGCGTCGTTCTTTACGTTAATTATACTGCGTGTTCTTTGCAGTTGAAATGTGTGTGTATATATATATATATATATATATATATATATATATATATATATATATATATATAAAGCCTGTTTTATTAAATTATAAAATCAACCCTAGTTATATGTATATATACTCGTATATATAACAAAATAATACTTTTAGTATTACTTATCGCCAATTTTTCAATTATTTTACGATAAATCTTCAAAATAAAACATTTACGTACCAATAAAAACGAACATTTAAACATTTTTGTAAGTTTCTCCCAACATTTTACCGAAGGAGCCGTTACCATAAAGAATTATTGTAGTTAACTGCCCTATTATTCACGGCGTGCCTCAGAGCGAACTCCTAATTCTGAAGTTTATTACATTTTCTTTCAATATTTCAGGGTATACAAATACAATATTATTAATTTTAACTTTTTATAAGACGTAACACGCATTATTCCTGTTATTTGTTCGAGTTTTGGGTCCCAAAAAATAGCCCAATCGATCAGCAGACAAATTACTCAATTGGGTAAAAAATTGCCGTAATGATGGTATCGTGGGTATAACTATTTTAAACAGACTTCCATTTTTGTTTCTCTTCAATGGGTATAACGGTCTAGGCTGAAAGAGCGGGTATCATTATTGCCAAAGTTAAATTGGTTAACTATACGCATCGATGTTAAAATAAAGTAATCATTTTAATTTATAGATTTTTTATTATATATACTTTATAAAAATGATTCCAATGATCAGATGGAGGCGGGTAATACATACTGTATAGAGTTGTACGGGTGGTCCGCGGACACTCTAAAAGAATCCAATTTTAAAGTATATATTTAGAAGGCAGCTTTCTTATTACCAATGATGATGTACCGGATTTTCTTTATCGCCCAAACGAAGAGACCTTTGCGCGTGCGATCCTATCTATCATATATATATATATATATATACACACAGTATATATATATATAATATATATATATATATATATATATATATATATAATATATATATATATATATATATATATATTATATATATATATATATACAGGGTGGGCCGTAAGTTTTCCATACATAGGAAAATTTAAATACGTGCGTCGGTATTTGGATCAGCAGTTTCCGGATGCTTGGATTGGTCGGCGTGGTCCTGTGGAGTGGCCTCCCAGATCCCCAGATCTCCCCCCTTGATTTCTATCTTTGGGGGCACTTGAAGGCCATGGTGTATCAGGAAAAGATACGAGACATAAATCATCTAAAGGAACGTATCACCAACGCCATTACAAGCATAACGTCAACTGTGCTAATGCGTGTTCATCAACAGTGGGGAACACGTATTGAAATGTGTTTTCAAAACAATGGCAACCATTTTGAGCATATTATATAAATAAAATGGTTGTCCATAAAAAAAATGTTTATTTTTCCTATGTATGGAAACTTACGGCCCACCCTGTATATATAATATATATATATATATATATATATATATATATGTACAGTGGTGTAGTGCTGTGGGAACGCGTGGGAACGGCGTTCCCTTACTTTTTTTGGTAGACGGAACGGGTCGGAACGGCGTCCTCACTATTTCAAATAAATCCGAACTTACAAATCTCTAACGTCATGAAATTTTAATTCCCACCCCTAGAAGAAATATGAGAAAGAATCATTAACTGTTTCATTTCTTTTAGCTTCGACTGAGGCAATGCTAGCCTATAAAGATCTGGTGAAACAGTCACCACGGCGTACCAGTTGTTAACTTTTTTTTAGTTAATCATTCTAGTTGTTAGCTATTTTTATTGATCGTACTGGATGTCATATATCTAATGACACTGGAAATACTGCATCTTCAACCTTGGAATACGTATATCCTAATATCCAGTGCATATGACCTCAAAATATCCCTGAAATTGGTCAGATTTCAAAAGATTTCAAAAAATTTCCCGGGGGGGCTTACAGTGCCCCCGGACCCCCAGCTGTATGGGCTCGCCGCGCTCGCCATTGTCCCCCCCCCCCGCACCTGAGTAACACTTTCAAAATGCGTTCCCTCACTTCTTTATTTAGCACTACACTACTGTGTATATATATATATATATATATATATATATATATATATATATATATATATATGATACACACAGACAGTGCATGGAACAAGGAACTCTTCTGGGATAATTAAATCCACTATAGTCCGAATAAGTAATGGTAAATGACAAATACCATAGTTTTTCTTTTTCATGATGCTAGCCCGACGCGGGCAACGGGTCACTCGCAAAGAGGTCCCATAATATAGCTTCCCTCACCAGCTATCTGCAAAGCAGACAGGATCCAGCTTTGGGACATGGATCTAGGGTTTAAAGCATTTTGCTTTAAACCCTAGATCCATGTCCCAAAGCTGGATCCTGTCTGCTTTGCAGATAGCTGGTGAGGGAAGCTATATTTATGGGACCTCTTTGCAAGTGACCCGTTGCCCGCGTCGGGCTAGCATCATGAAAAAGAAAAACTATGGTATTTGTCATTTACCATTACTTATTCGGACTATAGTGGATTTAATTATCCCACAAGAGTTCCTTGTTCCATGCACTGTCTGTGTGTATCATAAAAAACTCAGGGGACCATTCTGAGTTCATTCCCATATATATATATATATATATATATATATGCACTAAAATCACAAAATAACACGTGACCTTATTAATAAGCAAACAACCACAAGGAAAAGGAAACACAAAGTCCGAGCGCTTTCCTGATATATTCACATTATCAAGGAGGAACAGAAAATAGACGGAGATTACAAAGTAAATGAGTTAAATAGACAAGCAAAAAATTCACAATTGGCACCTCAAATTAAAGGCCTTAAAGCCCTCTAAAGATTTTTTCAATTGATAACATAATCTGTAGGCAGCTAAATTACTGAATATAAAAAATATATACTGTATAGATGAAATTAGACAAAAAGAAAACCAATACAGAGAACAAAAATTATTATAATGGTTATTAACACTAATATTTAATTAAAACAGGCAATTAATTGGCAAGAATTTAATGAAAAACAAATAGATAACGTAGATAACAAATAGAAAACATAATCTGTAGGCTGCTTAATTACTATACAGATGAAATTAGACAAAACACCAGTACAGAAAACCAAAAAATTATTATAATGGTTATTAACACTAATATTTAATTGAAGTAGGAAAAATTAAGAGGCCCGAAATTAATGAAAACAAAGGGAAAGTTGCCATCGTCTTACAGATTATTACAAATTTCCACAAACAATCTGGAAAAAAATTGTTTTCCCAACAGCAACCCACTTCAAAATTCAATAAACCACCCAGCAACCAAAGATTATACACGAAAGAAATATTACAATTAAAATAGACCCATAAGAATGTTAACAGTTCTTACAATAATATTTATTTACTTAACCAGGGCAAACCATTAAGAGGCAAAAAATGCAGTTAAGAAAACAGTAGGCCCATCGCCAACTTACTGACAATGTACGAATCTAATTTGTACCACCCAGGCTAATATTAAGGACCAAATCCGCATTATTCTTCATCACACTTGATTCCAGTATATTTCTGCTAACAATAGATTTACTAAACCTTAATTTGGAAGCATTTTTCCTATCAATGGGATGATTAGAATCTCTTACGTGAATGAAAATGGCGTTAGATTCCTGGCCACTTCTTATACTGTATTGATGCTGTTTAATACGTAACTCAAGGGTCTTACCAGTTTGGCCAATGTAAAATTTATTACATATTGTGCAAGGGATTTTATATACACAACCATGTTCACTTAAAGGGGAGTTCTTAATCAATGAATTCTTAATTACATCTAAATTTTTGGACGCAATATTTACGTTAAAAGTCCTCAGCAGATTCGGCAGCTCAAGGAAATTTTCTCTGAATGGTAACACTAAAACATTTTTTGTGTTGCAAGGAATCTTATCCTTTACTTCGTAAAAGGTTTTCTTTGCCATTTTTAAGGACTTATCTATGCAGTTCTTTGGGTATTTTAAATCAAAAGCAATTTTGTATATTTTACTAATTTCATCGTCAATAAACTCAGGGCTACAAATTCGTAGGCCTCTTAGAAACAAAGTAGAAAGAACGGATCGTTTTACATTAATGTGGTGATCAGAATAATAATGTATATAGGAACAATTATATTATTAGTGGGTTTTCTGTAAATATTGTACTTAAACTTTTTTCCAGACCTATATATTTTAGACAGAAATTTGGTATGGCGATGGGAAACCCTCTCTCCCCCATTTTGAGTAACTTATATATGGAGTTTTTTGAAAGTAAGTTATTAAGGAAGATTCTGCCAAATTATGTTCCATGGTTTAGATATGTAGATGATGTTCTTTGTCTTTGGCCAGTGACTTTAAATCTCAATGAATTCCTACCCAAACTTAATAATTTAATTCCCTCTATCAATTTTACAGTTGAAATAGAAAAAGATTCTTCGATCCCTTTTTTAGATGTTTTAATATATAGGTCTGGAAAAAAGTTTAAGTACAATATTTACAGAAAACCCACTAATAATTGTTCCTATATACATTATTATTCTGATCACCACATTAATGTAAAACGATCCGTTCTTTCTACTTTGTTTCTAAGAGGCCTACGAATTTGTAGCCCTGAGTTTATTGACGATGAAATTAGTAAAATATACAAATTGCTTTTGATTTAAAATACCCAAAGAACTGCATAGATAAGTCCTTAAAAATGGCAAAGAAAACCTTTTACGAAGTAAAGGATAAGATTTGTGGAAATTTTGTAATAATCTGTAAGACGATGGCAACTTTCCCTTTGTTTCATTAATTTCGGGCCTCTTAATTTTTCCTACTTCAATTAAATATTAGTGTTAATAACCATTATAATTTTTGGTTTTCTGTACTGGTGTTTTGTCTAATTTCATCTGTATAGTAATTAAGCAGCCTACAGATTATGTTTTCTATTTGTTATCTACGTTATCTATTTGTTTTTCATTAAATTCTTGCCAATTAATTGCCTGTTTTAATTAAATATTAGTGTTAATAACCATTATAATAATTTTTGTTCTCTGTATTGGTTTTCTTTTTGTCTAATTTCATCTATACAGTATATATTTTCTATATTCAGTAATTTAGCTGCCTACAGATTATGTTATCAATTGAAAAAATCTTTAGAGGGCTTTAAGACCTTTAATTTGAGGTGCCAATTGTGAATTTTTTGCTTGTCTATTTAACTCATTTACTTTGTAATCTCCGTCTATTTTCTGTTCCTCCTTGATAATGTGAATATATCACGAAAGCGCTCTGACTTTGTGTTTCCTTTTCCTTGTGGTTGTTTGCTTATATATATATAATATATTATATATATATATATATATATGTATATATATATATATATATATATATTATTACTTGTACATACGAGATGAATTTCACTATTAAGCACGTGAAATAAATAAATGATGCACACCTACAAGGAAAAATGAAAAGCGATTCCAACAAGACGCCTGACGAGGGGTACTGTTGAATCCTTTCGTCAGGCGTACAAGGTGTGCTGTTGAATACATGGAAGGTCTTGGAATTACTTTTCACCTTTCCTTGTTAGTGTGCATCATATATACAGGGGGAGTCGCGAACAAATGTCATAACTTAACTTCGGGAGCTTGTAGCTGAGGTCATTCCCAGTCAAAAACTTCATATGAACATGGGTCCGATTCTTAATGGTTATGGACCTATGGATGTTTGAATGTTTAAAAATAAGAATAAGCGAACAAATAGCGGCTAAATTTTTATTTATGAATTTACAATAACTTTTCAAAATGACTACCCTCGACCTCAATACACATCGCGGCTCGTTTGTGAATCGCGTGTGTAGCTCGCATTAGTTCATTACTATTGTCCTTCATGAAGGTTGCAGCATCCAAAATGCGACGAAGCAATGCATCTCGTGTTTCCACTTTTCTCTGGAACACCAGCTCTTTCATGCGCCCCGACAGATAAAAATCTAGAAGTGTTAGGTCCAGAGACCCGGGTGGCCAATTTTGTGCACCATCACGACCGATCCATCTACCAGAGAAGCGATCATCGAGATGGGTTCTCACTGCACGGCTAAAATGGGGAGGAGCTCCATCTTGTTGGAAGTACGAGTACGTACGCAATCGTGTTGCCAAAGGTACATCTTCTAACAGTGGCGGCAGTTCGTCTTGCAGAAATCGTAGATAAATGTCACCCGTAAGACCACCTTGGAAGATAAACGGACCAATCAGCTGACCGCAGAGAATACCACACCTCACATTGACACTGAACCGATGTTGAAAATTACTTTCCACAATGGTATGAGGATTCATTTCTGACCACATATGTGAATTACGAGTGTTGTTGACACCGTCGCGGGTAGGGCATGGTTCTGATTAATCAGTTAATCATTGTTACGAATTTAATCATTAATTAATCTAAAATTTTTAGAAATGATGGGAAATGATTGTTTCCTCATAATTTCACCAGCATTTTACCTTAAATTTTTAACGTATCATTTGAATTTGGCACATTTTTGCGTGTATAAACTGTCTAATCCGCCCATGCCTGATTTCTTGAACTAAAGCAAATTAAATGTGTTGAGCAAAATGTTTTCTTCGGTCTTATTTCACGCAACAGAAACAATAAAGCTCTTTCTTACTCTTTTCAGAAGTATTAATAATTTTTATTTTTTATCAGTTAATCATCGATTAATTAGAAAATTTCATCATTCATAACTTTTTCCTAAAAATGATTAATTAACCACGCTCTAGTCACGGGTAAATTGAGCCTCATCACAGATCAAGACGTATCGATGCAATTGTCGATCGGCATTGAGCCAATTACAAAATTCCAGCCGTTGGGCACGATCCCCTGGTTGGAGGCTGAACGCGCTGTACGTAGTATGGATATATGCCTTCTTCGTGTAACATTCTACATACTCTCGTTTGAGAAACTAAGACGTGTGGAAATCCTTCGCGTACTAACATGAGGACTCCGCTGTACCATCTGAATAATGTTTTCTTGTTCAGTACATCTTGTTGTACCGGACGCTCAGATAAAACAGTAACGCTAGGAAATGAAACGCTCTCTCGCAATCTCCGGAAAAAGTTGCTAAACACTCGTCGATCTGGAATTCTTCGATTTGGAAAACATCGCTGGTATTCAGTGACAGCAGCAGTAGTATTTCCATCGCATATTCCATCGGCATATTTGGCATCTGAAAACGTAAAAGGCATACTGAACGCACAAAACATCGACTGCACGCTGTGAAACAAAACACTACTGCGTAGTTAGTTCGGTTCGCCAAGTAACTGTCAATTTTTTTTAAGGACACGCATGCGCATGCTTGAAATTCAAACATCCATAGCTCGATTTGTAGTATCTGGTATTCCATACATTAAAACCAAGCTCACCCTCTCGTCTATTATTAATTTCGCAGCCATCCCCAACCTAAAAGAAAAAATATATATTATAGTCAACAGTGAAAATTTCTATGGTTCGCGACTTTTGCGTCACCATATATATATATATTATATATATATATATATATAATATTTAGGAGAAATCCAATGACAAGGAGGAATGTAAATGCCATGAAAAGTCTTCTTTAATGCGCAACGTTTCGAGCAATACGCTCATCATCAGGCTAGATAATAACAATATGAAATGAGAATCAATAAATAAATGTGAACAAGACAAAATAATTTCTATAAAAAGACTAAAAGAAGAGGGTTAAATTCAAAGTTATAAAAATTTACATATAAAATTACAAGAATTTTAAAAGCTATTTTTAAATTACATATAGTAAATTTGAAATTAGTACAACTGGAATAATTAACACTAATACAATGGAATAATTAACACTACGAACCTTTCAATGCTGGTTCCGAGGCACGAGTAATTTAAAACAAAACAAAACAGGAAACAAGCTATGGGTTGGGCGGTTGGAGTTATAAGTTAGGGGAGGGGGATTATAAAAATTGGGGAGGGGGGAGGGGAGTTGGGGAGGGGGGTTTATAAAAATTTAGAGGGACAGCTGAGGAATCCACGTTTAGAGAAGGGGTCAATGTTTTAATATAAAGAGATTCCATATGGGAATAAGTTGCCGAACAGGTAAATTTTAAATAAAAAAGAAGCCTCCAGTATTCGGGAACACAGTATAAAATGTAAAACTGATGTCACTTTAGATAATTTTAAAATTCTCGGTTGTAATTCTTGTCCTAACTCACTTAGAATTTTGGAATCTCTTTATATTAAAACATTGACCCCTTCTCTAAACGTGGATTCCTCAGCTGTCCCTCTAAATTTTTATAAACCCCCTCCCCAACTCCCTCCCCAATTTTTTATAATCCCCCCTCCCTAACTTATAACTCCAACCGCCCAACCCATAGCTTGTTTCCTGTTTTGTTTTGTTTTAAATTACTCGTGCCTCGGAACCAGCATTGAAAGGTTCGTAGTGTTAATTATTCCATTGTATTAGTGTTAATTATTCCAGTGTACTAATTTCAAATTTACTATATGTAATTTAAAAATAGCTTTTAAAATTCTTGTAATTTTATATGTAAATTTTTATAACTTTGAATTTAACCCTCTTCTTTTAGTCTTTTTATAGAAATTATTTTGTCTTGTTCACATTTATTTATTGATTCTAATTTCATATTGTTATTATCTAGCCTGATGATGAGCGTATTGCTCGAAACGTTGCGCATTAAAGAAGACTTTTCATGGCATTTACATTCCTCCTTGTCATTGGATTTCTCCTAAATATTAAATTGAAGCTTTGTAGAAGCAAACCGCATGACTATATATATATATATATATATATATATATATATATTATATATATATATATACAAAAGAGGCAGAGCTTGTGATGTCATTGAAACCGATCGCTAACTATTATAAAAAATGAAATGTCAACATCTCTTATACATCACATATGAAAAACGTTTGTATACTATGGAAAGTCATTACCTATAATATTATATAAATCTTAGAAATCATTGTCTTATATTTTCGATACAAATCTTGATTCATATTATAATTTATACTTATTTGTATGGTTTATTTATATTTCTTATACAATTTCCATGCGTGATTATTTTGGTTTGGTTTAATTTTTAAGTGCTGGCATAGTTCTGTCTATGCGGGATTCTAATATTGCTGGTATAGTACCGATAACACTGGGCAACACGTATTTTATTGAATGATATCTGACACTTGATTCTAGGTATTTGGGTGCGCTGAATACGAATTTCAACTCGGTTTGGCTCTATCAGGTCCTGATTCTTGTCGACAGCCTATGTGCCATTTTCCAGATTTTTCAAATTAGGACTAAAAAATTAAGTCGTGTTAAATTTTTTTTTCAAGTTTCATGAATACAAGCAGTTCAAACTACAGTAAAATTACATTATAACGATAGAAATGACTTAAAAAAAAAAAAAAACAGATATGAAGCTTTCACTGTGGCAAAAATTTTCTTTTGTAAGACTTTCTAGCGTATTTGCTTGTTGATGGCAGGTCTCTTTTCAAGCACCAGCAGTAATCAGCCATCATGTGGGAATCCCAGCGGCCTTGGTACCGTTCCTCCATAATTTTGATATCTTGGTGGAATCTCTCCCTTGTTCGTCACTTACATCACCTAAATTACTTGGAAATTGGTCAAGATGGCTATTCAAAAAATGCATTTTTATGCTCATATTGCAACCTAACTCTTTGTAGTCCCTTAAAAGTTTTTTTTACGATTTCTTCGTAGTTATCTGCCCTATAATTGCCTAAAAAGTTTTCCATCAAGTCCACGAATGAGAATCAGCCATTTTTTTCGCGTTCATTCATGACATTAGGAAAATTGCTGTCTTTAATCATTGTTCTTATTTGTGGACCGTCGAAAATTCCCGCCTTGATTTTTTCATAACTTAAACTTGGAAATTTTGAAGTTATGTATTTGAAACATTCGCCGTTCGTATCTAAAGCTTTTACATATGTTTAATGAGGCCTAGTTTTATATGCAGAGGAGGAAATATGATTTTATCTCTGCTCACTAAAGGTGGATTAATTACGTTTTTTCTCCGACAGTAAGTGATGTTCGTGCTGGCCAGATTTGTTTGAAATAATGTTCTTCCTTGGCTCTGCTGTCCCATAAGCAAAGGAAGCAGGGATATTTAGTATACCCTCCTTGTTGTCCTAGCAGAAAATTAACCATTTTTAAGTCAACACATATGATCCACTCGTGCTCCTATTTTGATAAGATTTAAACCTTTTCTATATGTTCATACTTTTCTTTTAATTTTGTTGAGGGCCCAATCGGTATCGAGCCGTATAGATTGCCATTACATGCAACACACACCTTAAGACTTCTTTTCCGAACTATCTAAAACAAGCGCCAATCATTTGCATCGTAAGACTCAACCCCATCTTCTTTAACCAAACCACTATGTCGCAGCAATATACTAAAACTATCCTCTGTTCTAAAAATATTTAACAAGTTCTTTCTTTCTTTTTCTGTAAAAGTAAATGTATGTGTTTGAAGTAAGCAAGTTTTTCTCTTTAAGTCTTGAAGCTAAAAATTTCCGCAGCCTTTTTTGACAAATTTAGATCCCTTACAAGATCATTCAACTCGGCCTGGTTAAACTTTTGCGTATCGTTTTGGACTTTCAAATACGCTGGGTCAAAATCGGTGTCTGACTCCTCAAAGTGCATAACAATATTTTCAGGAACATCTTCACTAATTCTTGAGTTGGCAGACCCTTAAATTTTGGAATGGGGATCTCATTTGAATGTAGCACAGGTCGTATCGCGGTGTCGAAATTTGGGTACTCGATACAATGTTTTATTTTTCTTAGTGAAGCCCGAAGTCTTGACAAAGCAAAGGTAGCAATCGGTCTCGTGGTTAGTAGGCTCTCGCCACACCTGATATGGAAAAAAAATTGTAAAGCGTTAACAAAAGCGACGAGAGACTGTTTTTTTATGAATTTTATCAAAAGTTATCACCCAACATTTAACATTTCTATGTGTTTCAACCTTATGCATATTTAGATTCTTATAAACATTTTCTGTAATTTTTGTTTATGTACCTAAGTTACAATTACATTTAGGTAAGTTACAGTATACTAGTGATTAAATTACGTAGTTTTATGAATCATAAACTTACCATCGGAACTCCAAAAGGTATTTTTGAATCCGAACCCTTCGTCCAATGTCGCAGTCTTTCAATGCATATAGTGCATTAAAAATATTTTTAGGGTGTTACATATAAAAATATATATAATACAACAATACCATAACAATAGGTACAAATACCTACATAAAAACCTAGTTGCATAATGTGTAACTGCAAAAAGACTTAGCGAGTATTGAGAAAAAAACCTTTTTATGAATACGACGAAAGAGGAGGGGTGTTGAGCAAAATCAGGACCTGATAGAGCAAAACCGAGTAAAAATTCGTGCTCAGCGCACCCAAATTACCTAGAACTAACTGTCAAATCTAATTCAATAGACAAAAATTTGAAATTTGTTCCCCAGTGTAATTAAGTCCATATTTTCATATATATAGGCCTAGGGCCTCGCAATTTCTAGATCTGCCTAGGGCCTCGCAACTTCTAGATCCGGCCCTGTATATATATATATATATATATATATATATATATATATATATATATATATATATATATATCACTAGAATCATAGTTTGATTTTTTAAATAACAGTGTTTGAAAACCTTATGTTATTAAATTTTGAAGTTTATACAGCTTGTTTTTAATTTTTTTTTTAGCATATTTTACTCAATTTTAGTCTAAAATTGACCATAAAACAAACAAGATTTTAATAAAATTTCTTAAGTCGAAAAATTTCGTTCATATTGAAAGCCCAAAAAGTCCGTTTCAAATTTTAAGAAACAGTAATCCTTAAATTTTCGTTCACCTTGTTTTGTTTCTACCCTCAACAGTGAAAACCATGGTGTGTGTGTGTGTGTGTGTGTGTGTGTGTGTGTGTGTTTATCGCACGTAATTTATGTTCCGTACATAAACGAAATTTCGTGACAATAGTATGATGGTCGCAATACCTCATCCGTCAGTCAGGCAGTAGAAATTTCTCAGGTTTCAACTCGCTTCTAAATCATGATTAACGCATGTTTTGACTGATTTTTTTACTAATTTTCTATATATATATATGAACATTATTAATTATATTAATTATTAAAAATATATAAAAAGATTGCTATTCATAATTTTGTCAAAGATTGACTTAGATTAATTTTATGTAGTGTGTCCATCTAAATGAGTTACATAATAAATACGACAATGACTGAAGCATTCACCACATAAACGCTACTTAACTAATTATAACATCACCATTCTTTCGACAACCTAATTGAAAATTCAATCTAAATCAACATTAATTGATACTCGTGAAAAAAATAAAAAAATTGATACCTTCAGAAAAAGCATTTAGAGAGATTATGTCAATTTTAATCTGTAAAACCGCTCGCATCACCCTCCTACAGTATGATAGATGGTTTTAAGCCCCGTTATATCTTTCACTCAGCCATCATCCTCGCTGACGCGTATGTTAAGATGCGTATATATTTGTATACGAGTCGTATATAGGGATAATATAGTGAATATAGTTGAATTTTTTCCTGTTGTAATCGCTAATGGTAAGATGAGTTTGCTGAGTAAATAAGTCGTTTAGGAGGAGGTCCATTTCGCAGCTACATGCGGGTTTGTTTCGTACGTAGGAGCGTACTCCACACATTCGTGAAAACTAAAAAAGAAGGGATCTCATTCATTACTTTTATCTTATGGGAACCTCGATTTCTGTTTTAAATAAAAAAAATTAAAATAAATAATTAAAAATACAAAAAGTGTGATAATAAATAATAATAATAACAGCCAACATCGATTACACGAAAGGAAAAGGGATCACAAAATAAATGCACAAAAATGGTTTCAGAATATTTTTTATTTATTTTTTTTTTTATTTTTTTTTTTTTAAGCACGGCGATTTGACTGAACTTGTAGGTAATGAAAACCTTATTCCTCATTGAATCAACAAGATTATAAAGTCGACACTCTAAAAACACAACCCAACCTAACTTAATGTAACGTAACCTAGCCTAACAATATAAGTGTGGATGGAATAAAGTTCAAGAAATTAAAAGCATAAATTTTTCCACGCACGTAAGTACAACATTCTTACATTTGACTTAAAAGTCTTCAAAATGTAAAATTACTTAGAATTCGTTCTTTGATTTATAATATACCATTCAGTGGAAATTAAGTCTGACACTTCTTTCAATTTCAGATCAAAGAAAGCAGAATAATAATGAATAATGTCCAAAAAAATTACCAAAATATTCGTCTTTTTAATCGTGCAAAAAGAGTCAAAACATTAATCACAAAAGTAGTTATCCTTTCGTCCAATAGTTTAATATATATATATATACACACCGCTGCTTTTTAATGTACGTGTGTGTGTGTGTGTGTGTGTGTGTGTGTGTGTGTGTGTGTGTGTGTGTGTGTGTAGTAAATTTTTAATGTAATTAGGTTAGATATAGATACGATTTGTGGAGCTATGTGAAGTTTATGTAGTTAGGTTTAATTGGACTAAATACTATAGTACCCAGTTAGGTTAGATGATGATGATGATGATGATGATGATGATATAATAAATGTTTTGGGCTGTTTAATCATCTTCGTAAAGGCAAAAGGTCATGTGACGAAAGGGACCTACAGCTTTACCTGAAATCTGAACCACGGGTCGCTACATCATCTGAAAGCGGAGGAAGGTCACCCATCCAACTACGAGACAGAACCAACGTCGCTTAACCTCAGATATAACGGGAAGCGGTTTAGCGATGCAGTCACGACATATCTCGGTTGAATTGAATATTTTCCTAATTACGCAGTTCCTTCAATAGAATACAGGGTGTCCATAAATTCTCTACAAATTCAAGTGAAACCGAATTGGTAAAGATAATTAATGAACACCCTGTATCACACAGCTTTAGGCAAATTAATTGCATTTTAAGGTTGTTGAAAATGTAACAACCCCGTGTGCTGGGTATTCGACCTAAAAGTTTAATCAGGTTATATATGGTTATGTGGGTAACACAGTTTTCTTTTAACCGATGTGAAGGTACTGAGGTCGTGGGTTCGAATCCCGGTGATACGGGTAATAATAATAATAATAATAATAATAATAATAATACAGGAGTTTGAGCAATGGGCCGCATTAGTTTGGCCTGAGCGCTGTGCAAGTTCCTGGCTCTCTCGACTCTATTATTATTCGGTCTGGTTATGATCAGTATAGAATTATACCAAGCTTAGTTTGATTTAAATGTATTGGGATGACTATGAATAGTGCCTGGTTAGATTACAATAAATTGGGTTGAATTTGGTTGAACTGAGTTAGATTATAATTTCATTCTACTGTTTCGAACAAAGGCTTAGAATCAGCCCGCGACTGCCCTTACTACAGCATCCCTCTTCATTCGTAGGATCCGATGAAGGAAAGCCGAAATTGCGTTATACCCCCACCTTCCCCTTTCGTGTCAGTGCCCTCACTTGGACGAAGGCCGTAAAACTGAACCACTAACAACCATCTTATAAATTCGTAACTTATACCACAAGGAGGAAGGAGATCAGGAACGCGAGAGAGAAATTTGTGTTCTAGTTCTTAAGTGTTATTTAACGAAAATTTTTGTTGATTAAGAGTTCCTTCGATAATATACTAAACAGCTACGGGACTACAGGGTAATGCCTCAGAAATGTGTATGCAATACAGTAATTACCTACGACGTAAGACTTTTAGACCGGCTCTGTAGTACGCTAAGTAAGTTTTCAATACTCGTTTATACAAAAAGCCTTTTTTCTTATGGCCTCGCGAAAAAAAATCAATCAATGCTAATTAATTAATGTTATATAACCGTAAAGAACGGGTCAGTTGCACGCCAGGTTCAGTAAGTGAAATGAGATTTAGAAATAAAAAAATAACATCCAGGAGTGAGTGTGCCCCGAGAGTCACCCGAATCAGAGCAGAAGCGAGATAAGTGGCCAGTTCAACCCACAACCGATGTTAACAACTGGGAACGAACCAGAACCTCACCGCTTATATTCACCACCATAACCACTGAGCTACCGGGCGCCCAAGTTAAAAGAGAGTACGTAAGAACTCGGACAGTTAATGACGGTACAATCTGAATTCGCCTTCAGATAAAAAACATTACTTTTTATCTTCATAAAAGAAGTCGTATAAAGGCAGGCATTTTATTCTGTTTATAATTTTATTTCGACTAATATTAAGTTTCGCGGAGACCAAATTACACTAGGTTAGGTGGTCGTTTTAGATTCACTAGCGTACACAAGGGGGAGGCCAGGGGGGGGCTAGAATCCCCCCACTCCCACTGCATTTCCCGATTCTAAATATGAACATTACTAAAAACTATCAAAACTATAAATTTGGTAAAAATAGTAGGAGTAAATGACAATGATCAAATATTCATAATATAAAGAGTATTCGAGCATAATCAAATGGAAAATTTAATATCCACTCAATTCCAGTACAATGCATAATAATAATAATAATAATAATAATAATTATACAGATGGAAAATTTAGCATTCAATCAGTATCCAAATGTGACCACAAAGATATTAATTTATCGACCAATAGATACGATCCAAGACATTTAAACATTGTGCATCGCTCTTGCTTTGTGCATTTCATCATCATCATTTTGGAGAGCTGATAATTCGCTCCCGCCCCTTAAGCAATTCCTGCGTACGCCCTTGTTTAGATTGGTTAGTTATTTCCCACCTGACCAATTTCGGCCATTCAGGATCTTTGTAACAAATTTCTCTTGTCAAAACAAAATAAAAAGTCTCGAAACTTAATATTTACTTTACTTCAGTTTAGCATTATACAAAACTAAGTGCAATATCAATTAAATAATTCAAACACATTTCTAGAAAGAGCGATTTATATTAACGGAAGGTTTGAAATTGCAAATATTCTTTGTTCTTGGTGTACTTTGTGCGGAGAAAGCCTGAGGGGATATGAATGCATTTCTGATGAGAACGAATGCATCAGATCTGCCAAGGGGAGGAAACGCAAAATTGCGGTGCATCTTGTTCCTGAGGAATCATGCACCCAGATTTATATAACCGAGTGTGTTTACTATCCAAACGCGTGTGAAAGGCTCATGGATTGGTGATGAAACGTGTAGGAAAGCCTCGTTAGTACGTTGATCTCCTCTATATACTTCGCAATGATGCTGCAAGCTGCTCGTACCCTGAAAAGGTGTATGGGCGGAGCGGTGCTTTGTGAAAAAGTGAAGCTTTTGCTCTCTATCTACGATTTAATCTATAAAAGACTTAAAGACTTGTGTAAAAAGAAAATTGTGTGTGTGTGTGTGTGTGTGTGTGTGTGTGTGTGTGTGTCTAAATAGGGAAAAAGTATGTGATATTGTTCAAAAAGCAAAGAATAACTTGAAATACCGTAATGGGAACATCTCATGGGATGTTTTAAAGATTACACATATGATGTATTCTGAGGATAAAAGAAACCATTTTCCACCGGTTTGGCGAGTGCTTAAGGGTTGGAGTCAGCATGCAACTTTATTTATTTGGATCGTTGTGGAAGTTATTAGGAAACTGCGGTTTCTGTGATCATGCAATGAAGGAAGTTGGCGAGCATTTCATCAGATATAAAGACTCACTCGCATGCACGCGAATTATAAGTTTCGTAACGGCCATCTGGATTGTTGTTTACATTCACTTGCCACTAAACTTAAGAGCACGCAACATTAGTCAAACGCGAGATTCATTTTTCGACGAGTTAAAAAGCGAGATTCATCATTTTCAAACGAATTATTTTCAAATTGATAAGCAAATTGCGCAATTTTGTTTTATTCGAGACAGAATTCCATGCATACGTGAACGCACGATGATATGGCCATAAATTAGACCTCATAATGAAAGTAATTTATTTATAATAAAATCAAAGCAATATTATGGTAGCAATAATATAGAGTAGTAGCCTATAGGGCGTGGCTGCCAATTTCATGAAGCTCTTGGAATCGAGTCCTGGCTAGGACTTCAGATTTCTGATTTAGACCCATTAATGCCGAGCGTCACTTTACTGATTTTGTTCTAGCTAACGCCAGACAATTTTATTCAGCCTCGGGAAAGATCTCTCGGCACTAATGGGTTAAGGTGCCTTTCTGGGTTGGATCCCACGTAAAGCCGTAAGTACCCTCCGTCGTACTGTATGACCTTCGATGTTGAGTAGGAAGGTGAACATCAAATATTGTGATCATGTAGTTACCACAATCACTATATTGTTACAAGGGAACTATGATTTATGTTGTAAATATATTACAAGCTATATTTTCCAGTGTGTATATATATATATATATATATATATATATAATAATAACTTCGGTTTTACTTTCGCCGAATTGTTCATTCTAGCGAAGGTCAAGCTTGTTGCCCCCACCTTAGACTTATAGCTTAACGTGGAATCCGAACTACGACCCACCACGGGTGGTCACAAATTACAGTCTTTGTCCAGACTCGATCTCGCGACCTCCCGATCAGCAGCCAGGATACCTCTTTATCTACCAACCAATTTTCTTTTTTGTATGAAAGGATGAATAGTTAGGCGAGCTGAGCGCCGCCTACCATCGCTGGGAATCAAGCCCAGGGCCGGTGGATTCATAGTCAGCGATGCTAAGTTACACACAACACACACACACAGGGATATATATATATATATTATATATATATATATAAATGAGAGTTACAAGGAGTTACAAGGAAAAGTAGTACCTCAAAGGCCTTGCGGCCATACCGAGAAGGTACTAATGGCAACGGGTGCCAGGAAAAATTTTCTACACCCTCAAATAGTGTGCAAGATTTGGTCTAACCTTTTCTTGAAATGATCCACAGAGGAACCGTTCAGAACTTCTGAAGGTAACCTGTTCCACGTGTCACAGATCTCATACGTAAAGTAATTCCCACACACACTAGTCCTAAACCGTTTCAAATCCAACTTCCAACCATTGTTGCGAGTTGGGTTATCATTTAAACTAAACATGCTTCTAAAATCGACATCGTTTGAACCCGCGTAAGAGCTTGAAAACCTCGATCAGTTGACCGCGCAGCCTCCGAGTTTCCAGCGAAAACAAGTTCAGGCGCGTAACCGTCGATTGTAGCCCGTATGTCTAACGGAAGGGATTAACTTTGTGGCCCTCGCCTGCACTCGCTCCAGCCTCTTAATATCTTTCCTGAGGGTGGGCGACCACAACTGCACAGCATACTCCAGTGCGGCCGAACCAGGGAATTGTACAGTGAGAGCACAATCTCCTTGTTCCGAAACTGAAATTGCCTCCTGATATAACCCAACAGCTTCTGGGCTTTCTTTTCTACCTCTACGCACTGTTTGGTAAACTTAAGGTTGCTGCTAATTAGCACACCCAAGTCCTTTTCCAAATCAGTTGCCTCGATATTACTCCCCAACATCGAGTAGTCCGACTTGGGATTGGCGTAGCCAATGTGCATCACCTTGCATTTACCAAAGTTAAACGGCATTTGCCATTTTTCGGACCACTCTCCTATCCTACCTAGGTCCGCACACAGTTGCTCGATCGCCTCCGGCGTCTCAACATTGGCCCCAACCTTGGTGTCATCAGCGAATTTGGCGATCCGACTGACGATGCCACCGTCTATATCATTTATGTAAATGATAAACGAGAGAGAGAGAGAGAGAGAGATATGTTATTATACTTTACTTCCTTTGTAACGTAAAAAAAAAATTACAAATAATGAAAGTAACAATTTAGTTCAACTCATTATGTAAATAATTCAAACTTTGGGTACTTTTCAGCGCTTTCAACCCCCCTCCCCCTATTTGATATTAAGAAAAAGCAGTCAGTCAGTCAAATCTTGTCAGAATTTCTTACTACTTGTACAAAATTATAGAGGCGTCATTAAGTTAAAAGCAAAATGTATATTCATTGCATATAAATATATCTACTCTTTGATTTATGATCCTCAAAAATAAGTGCATTAAAATATGTACCAAGAAATTGTAGATGGAGGGAAATGTTTTTAAAGTTTTCTTTGATAGTTAAACAATATTTTTTACTTAATTCTCTCTCCCCCCCCCCCAATATATATATATATATATATATATATATATATATATATATATATATAGGGCGTCCCATAAGTCCGGTCTCAATTGGGACCTTTTTTATTGCAGGTAGAATAACATGCAATGGCTAACATGGAAGCGAGTTACTCTTTTTTCTCACCAGTGTAACTCACTTCCATATTAGCCATTGCGTGTTATTCTACCTGCAACAAAAAAAAAGTCCCAAAACAAGACATCAAATTGAACATTTGTTTTAGTTCTAATGTATTACTTTAGTAAATTTAATTTAAAATAAATTTTCCTATGAAACCGGACTTATGGGACACCCTGTATATAAAAACTGTATAGCCAACGAATTAAAATATTTACTATGATTGCCACGGAAATAAACTTTCCTTTAAAATTTTCTTTACAGTTGCCGATAAGAGCACACTAAAAAATTAAAATAAAAATATTAATTGATGTCAAATGTCAAAATGAACCTCTCTAAATTTTGGCTGTAAAAGGTTAGTAATCAAGATGAGCGAAGAAACCAAGTCCTTTCGACAGGCAGATAACGCACGTGACATCGGGGGCGGGCAAAAAGCATGCGTGTACACTCATGGGGGAAAAAAATTCACCTTAGAATTAAAATATTTTAAATTAAAATCTGGAAAAATACCGAAATTTACAAAAATTCAACAATAATTCCTAATTTATTGATCAAATTAATTATCTTTCCAACTAATTATGAATTATTGCCAAATTCTGAAAATTTCATTATTTTTCCATAGATTTTTTTACCCGGTGACTTTTTTCCGCAACTGTGTATGACCTAATTACATTTTTTTCGTGTTGAGAAACCACTATAAAATTAAATTACTTTTATAAAGAACAAAAAAAATATATAATAAAAAATATTATCTGTCGTAAGCATTTCACGCCGTTTAAAATCATTATTTTATACCAAAGTCGGAATATGTCGGTTCAAAAAAAAATTTATTATTTTCTCCGAAGGAAAAAGATGACGCACATTCCGTTAGTTACAACCCCAAACAAACGCCATTTAACGGGGTGGCACCCTTATATTAAGGCCTTGAAAATTATACCCATATATTATATAATTAGGGTATATTATCATATTCGTCAACAATAATATTTTCAAAGCTGCAAAATCTATGGCTACATTATATATTTAGATAATGCCAATTCATACCTATATTACTGTTTATTCAGTGACGATATGAATCTGTTGTGACTCCACACAAGAACGTACCCTTCAGAAATAAAATATTTTTAATAACCTTTTAGAACAACATAAAGTGAAATGAGGTTGTTTTTAAAAAAGAAATTTACATCTATGAAATATATATTATCAAAAACTTTTGGCACTGAATACTATGGGTTGTTTTCCGTCAAGTAGTTAGTAGGCACTCAATCAAGCCATTCAACCTGGCACTCTCCTATGATGGCACTCTATTAAAGTAATAAATTCTAATAAATAAAAGGGTTGAAAACTTTTATTTTAATAATAAAGAAAAGGAAGGAATGAGGAGAGCGCCATTCGCCGAGATGGAAATACAATTTCACGCTCTGAGAGTCGCGATGAAAGATGGCCGCTCACTCTCATTTGGTTAATTCATTTTTAGTCTACGTGAGGGACACCTGCTGAGCTATATCCATCTCCCGTACCGTACCAAGGCCTACGTACAAATTTAATGGTTTCTCTCTCTCACACACACACACACACACACACACACACACACACACACACACACACACACACACACACACACACAGCTTCGTTGATCAGCGAAGTTAAGCGACATTGGGTCGGATAGTTGTTGGATGGAAGACCGTCCTCTGTGTCCAGATTATGTAGCGAGCCGTGGTTAGGATCCCACGTAAAGCAGTTGGTCCCCTCCGTCATATGACTTTAGATGTTGTAAAGGAGGTTAAACAACCCTATCATTTTATATATACTGTATGTGTGTGGCGTGCGATGGGTACGTCTACACTCTACAGGGTAAGCAGTATTGCGTGCGAGCACACTCAACACACGCACTATATGTACATATTATATAATTATCTTAGCTAATGATAAACCATAACTGGCTAGTGGGTATGTACTGGAGACTATTCTGAAAAATATGGTACTGTCTAATATCTTTAATAGGATTATTAGGGTAGGCGGCGCTTACCTAGCTTACCCTGAATGCACGCCACTGATATATACTGTATATATATATATATAAAATAGTATACAATTGGAAAATATGGAAATACACAATGTATATGTATTCACTGTACGAATATATACGTGAATTGAGTAATCCATGATTATACATGTTCAGAACTTGCTATCCTAAGATCACATAAATTACACGCCTGACAGAGGAAATATCCGCGCAGATAAATCTTAAACGTTCACGCGGAGAGAGAGAGAGAGAGAGAGAGACTTCGAAGCGCACGAGACGATCAGACCATCACCCAAAAAAATCAAATGAGGACACACTCCTTATTCTCTTTTCCCCTTAGGCACGCTACACCCTTCAATTAGGGGCGGGGCACCACCCAATTCGGCTTTGATATACATTTACTTTTAAATAAACATTATGCCGATAACGTATAATATGCCCAATTACACAAATATGGATTTCTGTTGTCTTTCCTACGTCGTTTACCACGGTTCCATATTTTTCTCTCTTTCCTCAGTACGAGCCATTTTTCTTGTCTTAACCAACTTCCACCTTTGGTTTACTTTCCTGCACACACACACACACACACACACACACACACGGCACAGTCTTTCTCTCTTTTTCTCTCTCAATGCTCGTAAATATCGTCAAATTATTGCTCTGTAACACTTAATGTCCGGTCAAATTTGAAACTTCCGTGCTCATGCTTAATGGAAAAACTAACGATTTATCGAATTTCCTTCAGTTTGGCTGTGAAGTGGACGAATATATTTCGGTTTTTGTCTCTTTTAATGGTTTTCCCAGTGCTTTTCTTCAAACATTATTTTATCTATTTACGATTATTATTCATTTGCATGGCTTTCAACATTTACAAAATCAAAATTTGTATCGACATATTTAACATGTTGTATTTTATGTAACGCATCATTGTGCTAATTCCATCCTCCCAATATGTATTAATCTTTCTTTAACACGAAATATGACGGATATGCACGGTGCTTGCCCTACCATTTTTTTTGTAATCCGGCAGATAAAAGGCTTAAAAAGAATTTGGATGCGTCAGTAGAAAGGAGAAACGCGTACAGACGCGTATATCGTGCAAAAAAGTATGAGAAGATTTACGCAATAGCTATGATAAGAGCCTTCTCCACTCCTTCAGCCCCGACTCCAAAATCACATCTTAGGTACGAAATGTTCATTTACCTCATTTTCGTTATAAATCATCCTTTTGTATTCAAAAAAGTGTGTCGAAAAAGTGTCGAAAAAGTGTGTCGAAAAAGTGTGTCGAAAAAGTGTGTCGAAAAAGTGTGAAGTTCAGTTTCACACTAGTATATAATAACTGTCAATATTGCGCGTAGATAATTTTAAATAAACAATCACCCGTAAATAATATCAATTATTTTCGCAATTTTAAATTTAACTAAATGTCAGTAAAATATCTGTTGCGATAAATAACTACTTTTCAGTTGGAACACTTTTTTTCTCAGGGAATTGAAACAGTTCCGAGTTTGTTTGACGTTGGAAATTTCTTTAATTCGTTTCATTTTCAAACCCGCCTCTCCAAATTCCTTCAAGTGATACCCTAAGGGAATATCTAATACGAATATTTTAATGACTATAGGATGGTGTGTGTGTGTGTGTGTGTGTGTGTGTGTGTGCTGAATTTATACAATAACTTCCTGACTGAATATTAAATGTCATGCACTTTTTGTCTGGTTTGATCTTTTAAATTCTATAATAGAATCCAATATATCAAACCAAAATAGTAAACACAATTTTGTCATCAAAAGGTTATACGCATAAATATAATAAATATATACAGTATATTTGTCCTGAATTTTCTCCGAATCTTATTTCATCATACATCATTTTCAATATGATCAATTTGGAGTAACGTAATTATAACAGAGTAACTTTGAAGAAGTTTAAATGTACTCCAATTTTAGTTTGAAGAAGCAATGGCTTGAATAATTCGTTAATTTTCCAGTTTGAGGATGAGACAAAGATGTTTTCATAAGAAATTAATCATACTGGTGAGACATTATGCTAATAATTACTGCTTGTCTGTTCGAACGTGAAATGTTTATTTTCTGTTTAACTGTCTGTTACTTGTCGGTCTGTTTACTCCTCGAATTAAATTTTCGTCTTAGGAGCAATTTTGCGTGGATATTGCACTGTATAGTTGCCAACGGTTATTTTTATGATTATAATAATAATTATCCGTTTAATCTTAGATAATCGCGCGTAACACGTAAAATATAATCTCGATATAATTCCTTTTTATCAACATCTTTTCTATATCCTTTATCATATTCTCCGCGCGTGCGCTAAGCGGCTGCGCAGACTGGACACGAATCGAGCAAGGGATGCGCAGCGAACCTTTGCGGAGGGAGCATTCCTCTCTTATCTGAATATAACGAACGTCTTTATATAAATATCTGGGGCCTTTATGAAATTGATTCGTTCCGTCTGCATAAACACACATGAATAAACTTTGTCAACATTTCAGAAAGGGAAAAAAGAAAAAAAAAAAAAAAGGAAGAAGGAACATCATATACACACTAATTAAGCTCAGGAGCTGCCACATTCCTCAAAGAAACGTGGCGGGTGCAAATATTTAGCGAAAAACTTTCAAGTTAACGCGTCTATGAGATTTATCTGTTTCTGCGCCTTTGACTTCGCAAACGTGTGTTTATGTAAATCATATTTATCCGGGAAGACTTTGTGAATATATAAACTGTTTTCTTTATCTCTTTACGATTTTTCTCTCTCTCTCTCTCTCTCTCTCTCATGTATTCACAGTTACTGAAGGAAGCTTTAATAGGCCTATAAGTACGTCATCAATTATAACAAAATAATAAATTTTAATAATCATCGGGGCTCGACCCCCCACCTCACTGTCTTTACTTCGCATATAGGGAAATAATGTTACCCACGACTGAGGTACGCGCGAGCCGTTGGCGAAAACAGAATAGTTGACCTTCATATTATAATTTTAAATTTTTGTGTAACGGTATCTGAAGATAGAGACAGTTACAAAAATATTCTACCAATGTTCACAATATGCTCTCCACATATACATATATACATACTATTTATTACACACACACGCACACACAGTTCGGTTACCTTCAAAATCGCGACACTTTCGAACATTTTCACATTCAATTCTATATCGCGACATTTAGCCAATAAAAAAGAAATAACTAAACGTAGCGTAACGTTAATTGTATCCCCTTTTTTCATGATAAAAAATATTTATTTATAAAGATAAGCCACCGCGACACTGCTAATGTAGTGATACGCATGATCGCATCGCGATGGGATGTGTGTGTATCCTAAAGATTGTCGCAATTCCATAGGGAAGACAAGAACACAGTGTGTGTGTGTGTGTGTGTGTAGAGATGCTATTAAGGGAAAAGGGCGGTAATACCGATTCTTTTATGAATATGAAATTGATATTAAATAAAACAAACCTAATCAAGTCATAAGTCATTTAAACAAATGAAAAGATTTGCTATTTATTGTGCAAATTTGTTTAAGAAATACTTCAATGTTGACACCCTCGTGTAAAAACCGAGATTAAACACAAGAATACGCCTTAAAGTAAGAAAAAGGAATGCAAAAAGTATATATATATATATATATATATATATATATATATATATATAGGGTGAACCAAATGTAGGTGGACAGTAAATGATAACGTTTATTTTGAGAATACATATTTAATTTTTTTGTATACTATAATACAAAATAAAATTTAAATAAATTTAGTTATAATATTTAATATAATAAAACACAAACACCATAGTTATAATGAACACCATAGTTATAATATAATATAACACAAACCGTATTCAACCTACTGTCCACCTACTTTTGGTTCACCGTGTATATATATATATATATATATATATATATCCTAGGAAAAAAAAATTTCAAATTAAATTTATGAAAGTAATACATTGGAACTAAAAGGCCTCCAAGGCCTTTTCCTCACGAGTGTAACTCGCTTCCATTGTGTGTTATTCTACCTACAACAAAAAAAGGTCCCAAAACAAGACATCAATTTCAACATTTGTTTTAATTCAAATGTATAACTTTTGTAAATTTAATTTAAAATAAATTTTCCCATGAGACAGTACTTATGGGACACCTTGTGTATATGTGTGTATATATATATATATATACAGGGCGTCCCAAAAAAATGTACACACACTTTAACAGCTGATAGCTCAATTGATGTTTCTTTCTTTCCAAGTTAAACCCATTAGAATTAATAATGGCAGTCAGACTAAGCTTTGAACAAAGGAAATTCATTCTAAAATGCTACTGGAAGTGTGAAAACGCAGTTGAAGTGCAAAGACAGTTTAGGAGGGAGTTTCAAACAGATCCACCAACGCGACTTACCATCACTCGAATTAGAGATAAGTTTGAAGCCGATGGAACTGTTCAGAATGTCCACAAGAAGCGTTCCGGAAGACCACGGACATCGACAAGCCCCACAAAGCAAGAAAGAGTACTGGAAACGTATCACCAAAGTCCAAGAAAATCTGTGCGGCAAGCGAGTCGTGAGGTAGGAATTTCAGAATCGTCTGTCCAACGCATTTTGAAGCGCTGTCAATGGAAAAGTTACATTCCAAGATTAGTCCATGCTATTAATGAAGATGATCCGGACCGAAGAGTGTAGTAGTATTGCGAGTGGTACTTGGCACGATGTGGATGTGGATTGGACGAAGGGGTTTCGTAGAATACCCTCCGCGTTCACCAGACCTCACACCACTAGACTTTTTTTATGGGGATACTTAAAAGACAAAGTCTACGCTATAAAACCTGCAACAGTCGCTGAATTGAGAGCAGCCATTGAACGAGAATGCACACAAATACCAAACGAAATGTTTCGTGATGTTTGCGATTCCATTGCTTCGCGTTATCAGCAGTGCCTGGACCAGAACGGACGTCAGTTTGAAAACAGGCGTTGACAAAACAATTAAATAATGTCTGTAGATTCTATTACATTTTGAAAATGAAATGTATTTTAATAAACACTGGCTTTATAAGTATTTAAAGTGTGTATACATTTTTTTGGGACGCCCTGTGTATATATATATATAATATATATATATGATGGTGTACAAGACGGGCTGATGGGCTGAATATTCGCAACTTACAACGATCTTACCACCTTTTGGAAATTATTTATTAATTCATAATCCTTAAAAAAAGTCCCTCCTTCGTTTGAAAGATAAGTATGAAAAGATCCGACCACCACATTAAATTCACACTATCATAGCAACACCGACGTTACGCCCTTACAAGCAGTAATTTCCACTTATAAAAGGGCGATGTAGATATCTCATTTACAGCGTGTCATAATTTTTGCGTAAGAACGGTGTCCGTGTACTCGAGTACTCCGAGTACACAAACCAGAAACACTTTCAGTCTGTACATTTTTCAACAAATGGAATGCTTTTATTTTGTTTTTACCCTCGAACAAACGCTGTTCTGTGTTTCGTCTCGATGAATTTCAAGCCCTCATCAAGTACCGTTTTTTGAAAGACCCCCCATATACAGCACGTGTAATTAGTCTCTCTCTCTCTCCTCTACATATATATATGAGAGAGAGAGAGAGAGAGAGAGAGAGAATTTTTATTTTGATAGCACGAAAAGGAAAGTTGTATGAAGAAAATAATGAAGTCGTAATCTACAAAACAAAATTCATTCTCCCGAGATATCAAATCACACCTTTTTTTACCAATCCCTCGATCATTTTGAATGAGAAATGGAACTACTCTCCCCTTTACTCGGTTCATCAGTGTTGGTCCCACCGATCTGACCATGTTCCGACTTTTCGGAGGGTCGACGGAAGAAAAACTGGCAAAAATTTTTTGTTTAGACAATCGGGTCTCGCAATTCGTCGAGAACCAATCGATGTCACTCATTTGCCAACATACGGGTGAATCCGACCATCTATATACCAGAGAATAGAGTTTTACAGAGTCGGTCATTTACAATAGCATACAGTCAAATAGAGTTACAGAAAGTAGTCTCTCTCTTTACGAGTGAGGTAAGGAAAAAAATTATGGTCACGAGACATCGCTAGGTATAAAATTCTGAAGAAACCTTTTTTTTTTTTTTAAATAATGATGTATCACGTGACAGATGAGGAAGGATTAAGCATGAAATGGTTGTTGATCTTGTTCGCTGAAAAAAGTTTGCTTAAATACAGAAATCATAAACATTCACTAATTGGTAATACTCTGTGTTTGGATATTTTATTCTTTATGGCGACAGTAATTAAATCTCAAGAGTAAAATTCAGTCATTACTAATTAGTAATATTTTATTAGGCTTCTCGGAAACTTTGGTTCTAGGCGAACTATTTTTCTGAAAGTATGTGTTTAAAGACAAAGTTTCTTTTCTCAGCAACTTCACTTCCATTCGACCCCCATTCAAACAAAATAAAACATATGGAAACAAATCAGGAGAAAATTATTAATATATATATATATATATATATATATATATATATATATATATATAGAGAGAGAGAGAGAGAGAGAGAGAGAAGAGAGAGAGAGTGAGAGAGGCCTATATATAAGGGTGATCCAGAGAAATGGGACCCAAAAGAAACCCCTGTAACTCTTAAAGTATAAGTCCTTTTATAAAATCATACGCATCATTCGAAAGAGGATAGTTACAAGTTTGTACAGGATTGTATAGGTTTTGACAATACAAGACAAGATAAGATACAAAACAAAATAAAAGTGTTAGTTAAAACTAACCCTTCAAGATGACTGCATGGACTGTGGAACAGCTGCGTTTCATAACTGAGCAATATTATGAGCATGGAAGAAGTGTAGTTTCAGCTCAAAGATCTTTCAAGACAAATTTTCATATGTCAAAATCACCTTCTAAGAAAGTAATCCGTCGGTGTGTCAGAAATTTTTCCCTAACTGGCAGCATTGGAAAAAGAAAACCAACTGGAAGAGTGCGCACAGCAAGGATAGACGAGATCATTAACAGAACTCATGAAATTGTACAGGATAATCCTAACGTAAGCATCAGACGTGCTTCTCAGCTGTTAGGAGTTGGATATGGAACAACAACACACCGTATATTCAAGCAAAATTTAATGCTCTTTCCATATAAAATTCAAACAGTGCAACAACTAAACGATGGAGATTTCGCACGAAGACGACAATTCTGTCAATGGATCCAACAGAAGGTAAATGACACCACCAATTTCTGACACACCGACGGATTACTTTCTTAGAAGGAGATTTTGACATCTGAAAATTTGTCTTGAAAGATCTTTGAGCTGAAACTACACTTCTTCCATGCTCATAATATTGCTCAGTTATGAAACGCAGCTGGTCCACAGTCCATGCAGTCATCTTGAAGGGTTAGTTTTAACTGACACTTTTATTTTGTTTTGTATCTTATCTTGTCTTGTATTGTCAAAACCTATACAATCCTGTACAAACTTGTAACTATCCTCTTTCGAATGATGCGTATGATTTTATAAAAGGACTTATACTTTAAGAGTTACAGGGGTTTCTTTTGGGTCCCATTTCTCTGGATCACCCTTACTTTGTCGTGGTTTCAGCGTGACGTCAATCTCGAAACACTTGAGTATATATGGTTATTCATTTCGATAAAAATAAAATATATATAAAATATTTACTTATTGACTTGAATACTTTTTTCCTACAAATTAAAACATTTCCTATATTTAGCTTTTAAGTAATAAAAACGTGAAATAAAATAAAACAGAAAATTTTAAATTTATTTTAGAATTTCGAAAGTGGAAATTATAATTTAAAGTATTTTTTCACCAATTTTAGATTTTCTAACGCGAACTTTTAATTAAAAATGTTAATATATAAACGTAATAAAAGGTATAACTTACGGTGAATGTTGTATTCCACAATGTCTTTTATCCTCATTAAAAAAAAAAAAAAAAGAAGCGAATATTTAATAAAGAATGAGAAAAAATTCTATTTTAATGATACCATTTCGAATTCTAGTTAAAGAGTTAATCAAATACTTATAGCTTTTTCTCTCTTAAGTTTTAGAGGCTCTATTCTGGTATACAGTTAATTACCAGATGAATTAGGGCACTCCACCCAAGTGAAAATTTTTTAGGCTCATTACAAGTTGAAAGTGATCTGACATATTAACATGAGGGCGGGAACCTTCTTAAAATACAGAGACGCCTGCGCTACTCTTGCGGATTTGGTCAATCTTAATGGTTTTTTAATATTAATTAAAGGATGTATGATACATATATATGATTAATGGCTAAGAATGCATATACACACACATATATATATATATGTATATATAAATAATGTTTAACATCGTAGACCGCGTCCATTTTATATATGGGATTTATATTAAATTATAAAAGGTGTGTGACGGTAACTATTAAAGAAATTTATATATGAACGCGTATCACGAGGGGGGCTAATAAAGGGATTAATATAGTCCATGGAATTATACCCCTCGCTGCATAGAAACTTAAATAAACGCCAACTTAAAATTATAGGTTTTCACAATTCTATAATGAAATGCCCTACTTACATGAATACGCAAAGGGGTCCAAAGCCGTAAAATCTGATTATAATGAGCGATGTAAACACGCTGAATTTTATTATTGGCTGGGCGGCTCTTACTATACCTGGTACCTTTGGTACTCATTTGATATACATTATGTATCGAGCTACGAGCGAAGGTAAGGCCAGGTACATCTTTTTTCCCTCATACCCGGTGCTTAATCATAGTTCACACTGAATTAGTGTGACCATTATTAGGAAAGGTTAAGTTAGCATCTTACGTCAAGAGATAGAAGTACCAATTTTCTCTGACAATTG
>JAJOZX010009173.1:107500-110000 GCA_023014485.1 Bathynomus jamesi | reverse complement strand
GGTGTTGCGAAATGAACCCCTGGAAATGCTGTGTCAACTCCTGACAGTGGGAGATGTTCTTCAACGTCTGTTGTTCTTCCTCGAGAAAAAAACGTCCACGGCGGAAGCTGCCAATGTGGTAGCTGATGAGGTTATGGCGTGTGGGCTCGGGCATCTATTCCGACCTCCACAAGCCCAGTGCGTCGAGAGGATCAGGCCCTCTCCACGGACTACGAGAAGGTTGCCAGAAACCGAAACCGTGGGGGAGAGAAGCAACTGGAGCGGGAAAGGGATTCCAAGCCAACCTGAATACACTGTTCGAAACAGCTCATGCCAACGCCATGAAACTCATCAAAGTCCCGAAGATCGAGACTTTCTGAATGGACCAGCGAACCGTGTGGAAGATGTACATCGAGGAGAGGACCTGGAGTTTGCTCGCAGGCAGCAGAGCGGGAGAAACGCCCGAGCATCTGAAGAGAATAGGAAGAAGAAAAGCCGCGAAGAGATGGACTCACTGCAAGCAAAAGGAACGGTGAAAAGTGGTCTTCTTCTTCTTCGGAGTCCATGGCCAAAGCATCCAATATGATGTCCAATATTTCTCTCCTGGTCCTTCGCTCCTCGATCCACTCCCAAGGACGGCCAGTGTCGGCAAGGAGGATCATCCAATATCCCAATTTTGCTGCAGCCCTGGATCGAACTGAACCTCAGTACGCCCAAGCGATGCACATTGTGGCTCCAGCACTCGCTGCCCGCGGGAGTTGAGTTATCCTCGGTCACCTTGTCCAAATCAAGTCTTCACCGTTCACGGCAGAAGTCCAGGAAGAACTTGCAGCCGGAATCAAGACCGAGTTCAATCCTGATACGCCGCTTGTCGTCCACTTTGATGGCAAACTCCTCCCTGATTCGGATGGAGGGAAATCGGATCGCAAACCAGTGCTGGTCAGCGGGAAGAATCTTGAGAGTTGTTGGCGATCCCAAAAATCCCTGACAGCACGGGACAAGCGGATGGCTGGAGCTGTTTCTGAAGGTGCTAGACGATTGGCCGCAAGTTCAACCATGGATTGCCGGTCTCTGCTTCGACACAACGCGGCGAATAACCGGTATTCACAGCGTACTTGTACGATTATCCAGGACCAAATGGACCGCCGCGTTCTTTTCCTGTCTTGCAGACACCACATGATGGAATTGGTATTCACCTCAGTCCTTTGACCTGTTCTTCAGGTCTTCTGGACCCGAAATTGCGCTGTTCGCTCGCTTCAAATCCAATGGAGTTCATCGACCAGAAGCAGCTTCTCCGTTCAAACGGCGATGGCCCAAGAGACATCCTTTCGGAATGGGTGGCGTTGAAAAATAGCAGATTGTCCCTTCATTGAAGACCAGCCTGAAGTTGGCCACCCAAGAGACGATTACCGGGATTCCTGATCCTCGCTCTGGTCTTCCTCGATGGTCATGGCAAACAAGATCTCCGGTACAATCGTCTGGAGCATACCACCGCCAGGTGGATGGCCACAGGCATTTACTGTCTTAAGATGTTCATCTTCCGAAGCCAATTCCACCTGACCGCTCACGAGGTCCGGTCACTACGCAGGATAAACGTCTTGCCGTCACCATCTACCTCCAGAGGTGGTTTTCGAGGCTCATTGATGGCGGACGCGCCCGTCAATGACCTCGAGCTGTTGGAGGACCTAGAGCGGTACAAGGCGGTGGATCATGATGTAGGTACCGCCGCATTGACGAAATTCCGGGGCCACCTCTGGTACCTAAGCGAAGATTTAGCCGGACTCTCTATGTTCTCCTCCAAAACCACCGATGCAGAGAAGATGGCCATGCTCCAAAACCTGCACAAGAAGACCGAAAACCCAAAAGATCTGCGTCGGCTGGAGGGAAAGAGTGTCTTGACCGTGAGACGGTCGGATTTGAGCACCTTGGTCACGAAAAGGACTCAAACCTTTTTCATTGCCTGAAGCTGCTGGTTCCAAAAACCCCCAAAGATCTTGAAGGATGTGCACCATCGTTGAAGTCTGTGAACGACGCGGCAGAATGGGCGGTGAAACTGGCGGAAGATTTCAACGAGGGCCTGACAAAAATGAGGAGGAACGGCAGCTCGTGTACCAAGTCGTCGATACCACCGCCAGCAGTTCCCCTCAGCAGACAAAAAGATCCTCTGTCCCCCGAAATGAAATGTGCCATTAGGAAGAATTTCCATTTCCTTTAATTTAGTCATTAGAAAGAATTTACATTTCATTCTTCCATTCTAGAATGATTAATGCTGAGCATTTATGTTTGTTCATATAGGGTCGAATAAACAAGGTCAATGAGGGGACCCTTCTCCTCCTAATAGGCCTGAAATTTCGCCCATTTTTTTCCTTTCTTCAAGTGTAATTAATTAAGGGGTGTGCGATTTGACTCTTGCAAATTTTTATTTTCACATGTGAGGCTGGGACACCCTAATATATATATATATATATATGTGTGTGTGTGTGAACAGTTAACTGCATGCAATTCACTTTATACGGTTTTA